>CABHPR010126303.1:0-45408 GCA_902168415.1 Peromyscus melanophrys | reverse complement strand
GTGTTCTTTTATGCATTAGAAGATTATTGTGACGTGCAAAGGCTTTATCACACTGATCACATTTATAGGGTTTCTCTCCAGTATGTGTTCTTTTATGTATTTGGAAATAACTGTGACTTGCAAAAGCTTTACCACACTGATTACATTCATAAGGTTTCTCTCCAGTATGTGTTCTTTCTTTCCATTGAAGATGAGTGTCATATGCAAAGGCTTTAACACATTGAGTATATGCAGGTTTCTCTTCAGTTTGACTTCTTTCATACCTGCAAGGATAAATGGCATATGTAAACACTTTACCACATCCAATACACTGTTGAATGTTTATAGTTGTATGAATTAATTTTACAATTTGGTCCAATTATAAAGAGGAATCAGATCTTAAGGTTTTATCACTGTGTTTACACTTGTGTTGTTCTCCTTCATTAAGGATTGTTTTGCCTCTTTGAAGATACTTGTGATGGTAAGATCCTTTATTACATGGTTCACATTTATAGCATCTTTTTTCTATATGAGATTTTTCACATATTTGAAGAAAACTGGAAAAACTCAGAGGTTTATTACCCTTATTATATCTATAAATTATCCTGTACTTTGAGTCATACTACATTTGCTAAGTGAAATAGGACAAACAGAAGTATTTACACAGTCCTAGTACTCATAGGGCTCTTCTGCAATGTGAGTTTGTTGATACATTAACAATGAAGCCGGAAAAGCCAATTACTTGTATACTTGAATCAAATTCAACAAGAATACTCAATGTGAAGACTGCTACATAACTTCTAATTGTTCAGAGAGAGAGGTTGTTATGTCTTTCCATAACCCTATGCTCATAGGGCTTCTGTTCAGAATAACATGATATACCTAGTAAAGGAAAAATAACAAATAAAAGGTTTCCACACTGAATTCTCACAGTTTGACTTTCTGTTCCTCATGGACTTGTGGTATAGGGATTAAGGTTAGTCCACAACAATTGCCCCTTGACTCTTGACTCTAACTGGCCCTCATCTCACTAAATTTAGCACAGTTGCAAAAAATATAGGAGTTACACTAGCTTTACTATGGACTATTTGCTTATTAGAAAGTTTTGAAGATATATTTATCATCTCTTCAATATGTATACCTTTTGTAATATGAGTAGCATGAAATAAATGGATTGACAGTTCTACAGCACAGCTCTCATGGCACTATGATTCAAATGGTGATATCTGTTAAAGGCATTTTTTCTTTTCTTCTTTCTTAAAAGAATGCCTTGCAGATGCAATTCACCTACCTGAAACTGAGGTATATGGGTTTGTGAGAATTTAATAATCATCAATTCACTTTAAGCTGTCCTTATCTACATTGTTGCTTTTGTTTAAAACTTTCAGGAAATATTACAATTTCTTCAGAGGCACATTTGTATCATCTTGCACAAGAAAATTACCTTTCATGTCTTCTAGAACTTTGACAATGTTCTTCAATATTATGACAATGTTCTTCAATATTATGGTCTTCCCAATTATATCCTAAAATGTAGTACCAGAAAGTGTATGTTATATTACTGAAAATTGTGCAAAATTTTAATTTACAATCTTCAGTGAACTTTAGAAGCATAACTGATTTATTCACCTCCTCCTTCTTTCTCAATTAAATTACAGAAGAGCATCAATAACCAAGAACAATTGTCCCCTTATTCTAAAACCTGAAGGAAAATTCAGTCTTACCTATAGTAGTGAGGTTTCTATAGGTCTCCAGCATCACATCTTTGTAGAGATTTTTCTGGGAAGGATCCAGCAAAGTCCACTCTTCCCAAGTAAAGTCAACATGCACATCATTGTAGATCACTGCATCCTAAAATATGCCATACATTTATATAACAAAAAGCATGGTACTGACAACACTGTAAATGTATACGTCTTTGACAGTATAGTCATATAATTCTGGTGTCCTCCACATTTATTCCATGACATGGACATTATAATGTAATCACCAAGTTGCTTTAGAAGGAAACTGAATAGGAGGGCCACCTCTGTCATTTCTGTACCCTTTGAATAGGATATCACCTTGCAAGAAAAATGATTATTAACAGAGAGAGAGGTAAGTAACAGTATAAAGTACACATGAGATAAATTATATGAAAAACAACTAACTACAAAAAATAAAAATAAGATGGAAAAACTGGATGTATTGGCTCATACCTTTAATCTCAACACTCAGAAGGCAGAGGCACATAAATCTGTCTCTGAATTAAATGCCAGCCTAGTCTATGCAATCAGGTCCAGGGTAGCCAGAAGTACATATTAAGACCATGCCTCCCATACAAAAATCAGTCAAACAAAAAAAAGATAAAAATATATATATATATACTCAGAGGTTTTTACTGAAGTTCCTACAAAGAGTTATATATTCACTCCAGTTTTGTATTTATCTTCCAGAAACTTGAAGTGCCCTAATTTAAACTGTAACATCAATAAGATTTTACTAAAGGCACTCACTGCATGTTTAAACAGTTACAAATGAGCAGATGAAAACAATAGCAATTTAAATGTTGCTCAAACATAATCAACATGGTATGACTCAGTAGTAAAGAGCTCTTGCTGGTCTTGCATATAGGTGGCTCAATTACCAGTACTTACCTGGGGTATTACAACTATCCATGATTCCAAATTCAGAGTTTCTGAGACCATCTTTTGATCACTGTGAGAACCACATGGTACATATCCATGCATACAAGTAAAATACTCATATTCATTTAAATTTTCAAAACATACACAACAGGTGGGAAGAAGGTCATGCACCTGTAATCCAATGACTCAGAAGGCTCAGGCAGTATTAATGGCATGAATATATGCTATCCTGGGAAACAGAATGATACCCTCTGCCAAATTTTAAATTTTAAGCTATGGGTGAAGCTCATAACAACAGCATATGCTTGATATGCACAAAAACCTGCATTCCAGGCCCATCACCCAATAATATAAAAACAAAAAAAGCCAGAGATGTTGGCCCACCTATAATCCCAGGACTTGAGAGCCAGAGTCAGGGGGATCTCTGAGTTTCAGGCCAGTCTGGTGTACAGAGCTACTTTCAGGACAGCCAGGGCTACACAGACAAACCTTGTCTTCAAGAACAAACAAACAAAAAATTAAAACAGCAGGCTATTAAACTGCCTTAGCACTGAATAGCATTTGCTTCTACTGTATCTTATATAATTTAGAGATAGAGTCTATAATGGTGGTAAAGGCATGACAGTACAAGAAGGAAGCCAGCTGATTAGTTTCAACCACAATCCAGTAGACACAAAGAAAAGGAAATGAGTTGAGGCTACAGAGACTCATATCATACCCCCAATAAGGAATTTCATCCAGAAAGGCTCCTCCTAGTAAAGGTTTCACAAACACACTAAAGAGAGCCACCAAGGAGAGACACATGTTCAAATACATCATCCTATCTGGGAGGTTTTTCATTCAATCAACTACATTCTGACCCAAGTCACTATAGACTCATGGTCATCCATGAAGAAAATGCATTTAGTCACTTCAATGATCCTCATAGTCTGTAACAGTTCCTACACTGTTTAAATGCCTAAAGTCTATTCTGACACTCAAGACAATCTCTTGACAGTGACATCTTGTAAAATCAGAAAACAAGTTACATTTTTCAAACATACAATGGCACATAATACCATTCACATTTCAAAAGAAAGAAATGGAGACATAGTAAGGGAAGATTGGACCAAGACCAGATTGAAACATAGCAGGATAAACATCAAATCCTGTAGCTCTGTCTCAGATTCATGGTGCTTCAGTTTCAAAGGGCTTATGTGGCCCTATCCCTGCAAATTCTCATACATCTCTTTCACTGCTTACTTCTATTTCCTATATGCAGCTAGGTTTCCATGAAAGATGTCTCATAGCTTAGGTATCTGAACATCTTGTGGTCTGAAAATGCAACCCAGGCTATAGTGGAATATTATTTTAAGATGCATTTTATTTATGCTTTGGAACATTTGTTTTAATGATGCAAAGATGTGCTGCATTTTTTATGTTGCATTTGTTTAACTGTGAAGCTGTAATACTTTGCCTGTCTAAAATATCTGATTGGTCTAATAAAAAGCTGAATGGCCAATAGCTTAGCAGGAATGGTGTAGCTAGAATTTTCCTGCCTTGCCCACAGTCAGGACAAATCATTGTCACCTGCCAGTCCCACAGCCGCTCAGACCCAACCAAGTAAACACAGAGACTTATATTGCTTACAAACTGTATGGCCGTGGCAGGCTTCTTTCTAACTGTTCTTACAGCTTAAATTAATCCATTTCCATAAATCTATACCTTGCCACGTGGCTCGTGGCTTACTGGCATCTTCACATGCTGCTTGTTCTGGCTGGCAGTGACTCCTTCTGCCTTCCTGTTCTTTCTTTTCTCCTCTCTGTTAGTCCCGCCTATACTTCCTGTCTAGCCACTGGCCAATCAGTGTTTTATTTATTGACCAATCAGAGCAACACATTTGCCATACAGAACATCCCACAGCAGAATGGCTAGGTGGGGCTAACAGACAGATAGAATAAATGGGAGGAGAAATCTGGGAGGAAAAAAGAAAGGAGAAGTAAGAAAAGAAGAGGGCACTGGGGCCAGCCACCCAGCTACACAGCAAGCCATGGAGTAAAAAGTAAAGAAAGGTATACAGAATAGAGAAAGATAAAAGCCCAGAGGCAAAAGATAGATGGGATAATTTAAGAGAATTTGGCTAGAAATAAGCCAAGCTAAGGCTGAGCATTTATAAGAAAGAGTAAGTCTCTGTGTGTATGTGATTTATTTGAGACCTGGGTGGCAGGCCCCCAAAAGAGTAAAGAGTTTTTTTTTAAATAGGGCAACAACACCAGGCTTCATCCTCACAGCTTCATGCAACGAACTCTCAAAGTCGCCTCACTGGGTTTCTGACTCTACCAAACATAGATGCCTGCAACAATACTGAACTATAACCACAGACAAAGAATCCATGAACTTAAATTTTGATTCTTTCTGTTTCCAGGACCAGCACATGATGGGTGATCCTGCAAAGTTTGATTTCTTAATTGGGATGGACACTGACACACTTGGACCACTGGTGCAGCAGGTATTGTATGAAGTTGCTTCCTGGGACTAGGAATCACTTTGCTTACTCCTTCCATAAACTGAAGGTTTAGCTGGATGGAGTCTTACCTTTAAGGCACCTTGATAGGCCTCCATTCCATAGCAAGGTCCTTCTTTATAACAGTGATAAACTCCTAGAACACTCCTGCCTGTTTCTGCACTTGACTGCCATCTGAAACTACCTTCTCATTTTCATTTACTTCTGCCCCACTTGTTTGTTTGTTTTTTTCACTGTAGACCTGAAAAGGTCATAAATAATAACCATTCAACAGATTCAATATTCCATTTAAGAAATTAGCCCATTTTAATTCTGCCTTACTAAATTTCCAGGGTATAGGCTGAATAAGAAAGATGTTAGAGCAAAAATGTCACACAAATGACCTCTAGCTTAATTTTTTATGGAGTGTATCTATTTCCAACTGAAATCCTATAATATCAATCTCCATTTTCTGCTATTACTCTTAACATTCTCATCTTCCTAGTCCTACAAGAACAGCCAATTAAGTTCTGGGTATAACTTTCTATGGTTTTTGTGACCCAAAGTATTGATATCTTCCACAGTCTTCCAAAAGACAACATTCCCAGGTTCCATCTAGTAACAAAATCACCTTTGGTATTCCATTTTTTGTTCTAACTTGCTTTTATGCTGCTTTGATTAAATTCTCTAACAAAAGTATTTCAGTGAATGAATGGGTTTATTTGGCTGATGGTGTCAGGTCACACTCCATCATTTTGGGAGCTTAGGATAGAAACTGAAGCTAACAATTCAAGGCAAAACCCATGGGGCAAAGACTGTTTCCTGACTTTCTCTCTTGCCTAGTCACTGTCAAAATGCTTAGATAGCTCCCTTTTCCAGCCCAGGCCCACTTTATTAGGGATATTGCCATCCTCAGTGGAGGAGCCTTACCATATCAATCATCAATCAACACAGTCTCTCACAGACATAACAATTTCTGACAATTATGAATAAAGCCACTATGAATATAGTTGAACAAGTGTCCTTGTGGTAGGATGGAGGGGCATCTTTTGGGTATATGCCCAAGAGTAGTATACCTGGGTCTTGAGGTAGATTGACTCCCAATTTTCTGAGGATTGCATTTGATTTCCACAGTGCCTGTACAAGTTTGCACTTGCAACAGAAATGAATCCCCTTGCTCAATGTCCTTGCGAGCATTAGCTGTCACTTGTGTTATTGATCTTAACCATTCTGACAGGTGTAAGATGAAATCTCAAAGCAGTTTTGATATGCATTCCCCCGGTGGCTAAGGATGTTGAACATTTCTTCAAGTGTTTCTCAGCAATTTTAGATTTCTCTACTGAGAATTCTGTTTAGAAGTGTACCCCATTAATAATGGATTATTCAGTTTGTTGTCCAGTTTCTTGAGTTCTTTATTATTCTGAGTGAGGCAACCCAGAAGCACAAAGATAAACATAATATGTACTCACTTACAAGTGGAAATTAGCAGTTAAGTAAAGTACAATCTCAGTAATTACAGTTAATCACAGTACAATCCAGAGATACAGAAAGGGTAAGTAACAAGAACAGCTCTAGGGGAGATGTATGGATCTCCCTGGGAAAAGGAAATAGAATAGATTTTATGGGTGCACTGGAGACAGGTGGGAATGAGAACAGGAAGGATCAAGTGAGCATGGAAGGGACAGAGGGGGAGAATACAGGGAGAGATGACTAGAATAGGGGAGCTTTTAGCAGGAAGTATGGAAACAGTGCAGTGCAAACTTCCTAGAACCTATAAGGGTGACCCTAGTGAGGACTCCTGGTAATCAAGAATACAGAAACTTAATTAGCCATCTTATATAACCACATAAGGCTCCCAGTGGTAGGAGTGGGATACCACGCTGGCCACAAAACATTTGACCCACACTTGTCCTGCCTCCAAGATATGCTGGGACAATGGTGGCTCAGAGCTTCTGTAGTGATCAACCAATGACTGGTCTAACTTGAAGTCCAAGCTGTAAGAGGAAGCCCATGCCTGACACTGAACTTGGATGGCTCAGAGAACTAGGGTAGAACCAAATACAACTGACCAAGAAAAAAAATTAATGAAATGATTCATAACTATATTCTGCTATAATCATAGATTGGTCCCTAGTCCAATTGTCATCAGAGAAGCTTCTTCTAGCAGATGATGGGAGCACATGCAGAGATCCCTACCCAAACTTTAGCTTGAACTCTAGGAATCCTGTGGAAGGAGGGGGTGAAGACTGGAGGATCCAGAGGGGTTGAGGAAATCAGGTAAACATGGTCCACAGAATCAACTAAGCAGGGCTCATAGGGGCTCAGAGAAACTGAAGTGGCAATCATAGAGCCTGCATGGCTCTATGTCAGGTCCTCTGCACACATGCTATGGTTGTTTAGTTTGGGGTATTTGTGGGAACTAACTGTAAGAGTTGTGGTATCTCTTGACTCTTTTGCCTGCTCTTGGAACCCTTTTCCTCCTATTGGGTTACCTTGTCTAGCCTTGATATGAGGGTTTGTGCCTAGTCTTATTGCACCTTGTTATGATGTGTTTGGCTGATATCCTTGGGAGGCCTGCTCTTTTCTGAAGGGAAACAGAATAGCAGTGGATCTGGGGGAATGAGAATTTGGGGAGGAGACTGGAAGGAGTCGAGGAAGGGGAAGCTGCAGTCAAGATGTATTGTATGAGATAAGAATAGATACAAATAAAAAATAAAAAATACAAATGCATTTAGTCTAAGTTCAATGATCCTCATAATCTGTAACAACCCAAACAGTGCAAATGTCCAAGGTCTCTTCTGACACTTAAGACAATCTCTTGACTGTCACATCTTATAAAATCAAGAAACAAATTAAGTATTTCCAATATACAATGGTCACTATCTTGTCCTAAGCTAGATCTCTTATCCATCTCAGGCCCACTTGCTTAGGGTATTGAAACCTTAGTGGAAGAGCCTTCCCACATCTATCATTAATCAACACAATTCTCACAAACATAATAACTAGCAATTCTGATCTGAGCAAAGCCTCATTTAATGTTCCCTCAGATGACTCTAGGCTTCATCATGTTGACATCTGAAGCTAATTAAGACAGAGACAATAATATATGAGAAGATTTTAAAAACACATACCTATATATTATCCATATCAATCACTTAAGCAGTAAAAACCCAAACAGGAAGATAGCAACAACTGGAAAACATAGATACATCAAGAAATGAGAAGTGAGCCTCTAAGATCAAGAAGAGAAAACTAAAACTGTTTCTCCACAGAAACTTCCCAAACCAACATAAACTCAAGGAACTCATAACATAATATAGTAAATTTTCTGAAAAAAACAAGAAACAAAGATGAACTGTGGTGATGTATTGTGTCCCCTAATATACTGTGTCCCTCAATAAAATTTATATGAGGATCAGAGAAAAAAGTCAGCCACTATAGCCACTATAAGTAAACACAGAATGGTAGCATATGCCTTTAATCCTATCATTTTGTCTGTCTGAACCTCTGTGGGTTCAAGGCCACACTTGGTGACAGCACTAACCATAGAGGTCTGAAGGTCTGTACAGACAGACAGGAAGTGACAGAGCTGGGCAGAAAGAGGAAGTAATGTAGCTAGGCTGAGAGAGCCAATGAGAGAGCAGAACAGAAGGGCATATAGGCGTGAGTATATAGGAAGTAGCTCTCTTTGGAAGCTGCAGAGTTGATGAGGTGAGGTTAGCTGTAGCTTTTCCTATTCCACTGATCTCAGGCTTTAACCCCAGTTTCTGGCTCCATGTTTCTTATTTAATAAGACTGTTTAACAATTTGTCTTCAGTGAACATCCATCATTTTCCAGAGAAACAACAAAAAATTTAGATAATTAATAAAATCAACAACATAGATGGCACCACTGACCAAACAAGAAAAAAGACATACCTAAAAATATAGATCATGGTCCCTTAAACAAGAATGACAAGATTCTTTTTTTTTTTTTTTTTTCTGAGACAGGGTTTCTCTGTGTAGCTTTGCGCCTTTCCTGAAGCTCACTTGGTACCACAGGCTGGCCTCGAACTCACAGAGATCCACCTGCCTCTGCCTCCCGAGGGCTGGGATTAAAGGCATGTGCCACCAACACCCAGCAAGAATGACAAGATTCTAATCAAAATTAAATCACAAGAAATCACTGGCCAGCCGGGCGGTGGTGGTGCACGCCTCTAATCCCAGCACTTGGGAGGCAGAGGCAGGCAGATCTCTGTGAGTTTGAGGCCAGCCTGGGCTACCAAGTGAGTTCCAGGAAAGGCGCAAAGCTACACAGAGAAACCTTGTCTCGAAAAACCAAAAAAAAAAAAAAAAAAGAAATCACTGGCCAGCACTCATTCTGTGCATTCTGATTCTGTCCTTTGCCAATAACAAAAAATGGATTGGGCAAGGAGAGCTATTCCACCAAAATTGGAGAGATTCACTTGAAGCTTTCTGATGTTTAAACTTCGTAGAAAATAGTTTTGATTATTAAAAGGATCTCATTCTCTTATAGTAAAGAAAAGGATACATGTTAGGGTCACTTTGGCACTATTTTGTTTCCTATGACTGATGACTGCCTGTAAATCTGATCAGAGTGAGAAAATGAAAGCTTTTCCAACCAAATGCAAGACAATAGATTTTTAAAAAGATTTATTTATTTATTATGTATAGAGCATGTATGTATGCCTGCAGGCCAGAAGAGGGCACCAGATCTCAGTACAGATGGTTGTGAGCCACCATGTGGTTGCTGGGAATTGAACTCAGGACCTCTGGAAGAAGAGTCAGTGCTCTTAACCTCTGAGCCATCTCTCCAGCCCCAAGACAACAGATTTTTAAAGAAACAATATATGACTTGTATTATACACCTAATGCAACTTGTTTTGCTCTAATTGCTTTATGAGTCACAAGAACTTTTGAAAACAAGATTATCCTCACATTTTGTATATATTTGTGTGAGAAAACATCTTCCATGTGTATACAGGTGACATACAAGAAAAGAGGATGTCAGATCCAATGGATCTGGAGTAGCAGGTGGTTATGAGCCTCCCAACTTGGATATTAGGATATGAACTCAGGTCATCCCCAAGAATACATATTGTGCCACCTGCCCAGCACTGTTATGGATCCTTATATGTTGATACAAATGTAAACTATTTTTATATTCCTGTTTAAGATAATTTGTATATTGATACAAATACAGAACTAAATTTGTTATAATATACATATATTTCTACTCTTATTTAAAATATTTGTATATTGATACAAATGTAAATTTATATCTGTCATACTTTATGTATGTTCTACTTCTGTTTAGGATATTCTGTATATTGATATATATTTAAGATTATTGTCATATTGCATATTGCACTATACATTCCTACCTCTGTTATAAATATCTTGTGTATTGTCACAATTTTGAAGTCATCATCCTTTACCGTACATTTGCTTATAGACTGTTTACCTTGTTTACATGAAGCCTTAGTCCTTAGTTTATTTCGGTAGATAAGACTTATAGATTTATAGTCACCTATGCTTGTCATCTCTGTAGTTACATTAGTTAGGTTATCCAGATTTACAGATACATAGGTCAGATGGACAGGTAATCTTCAAACACTTCATAGACCTAGAGAATATGACATTTAAATAACTTAGAATTCTGTTGACATGAGACACAATTGCTCCTGGCAGCACCAATTTGATCCCGAGAGAACATTGGGCTTCTAAGACATTTCCATTTAAAAGTTTGTCTTCTTGGCACAAAATGGCCTACTGGACAAAGAACTGCCCTTGCCTTGACTGCTGACAGTACGAATGCAATGCTGTCCTTTCTGGACAAATGGGACACAAGGAAAGCGACCACTGTACTCTGCCAAGACAGGGTAAGATGGTCTTTCAGAATTCCTGCTTCTGAAAATGGTCTGTCAGATACTCTAGGCCTGTAGCCAATTTGAATGCACCAACAATGCTGAGAAACATTAGGTGACTGTCCAGGCTGTCAGCTGTCTCAGTCTACTCTTACAAGATTCCCTAAAGTTGCTTGCATCCATCTACCATTTCTCAGGTACCATTATATTCCTTCTCAGGTCTTTGATGAGATTAAAGACTATTGATGAGATTAAAGACTATTGATGAGATTAAAGACTATTGATGAGATTAAAGACAACTTACTATATATACTATCTTAGATAGAACATATTAAGTATTAGATTCAGGTTCTTTAGGATAGGACACCTTTTGGAATGATCTTTGTAACATGCCATTTACCTATGCTCTATATATCTCTGGATTTTAGTATATGCTTCTTGCTTGATATTGTTTGCACTGATTGTAGTTCCATCTTATCTAGGTCATTATCCTTCATTACTCCTGGACAATATTTGATAACCATTCCTTTGTATATAATCTTGTATTAAGTTAGAACCTTCTTATTTAGACAAAAAGGGGGAGATGTAGTGGGTAGCCACTCCAGCTTTGGTCTGGAAGTTCCAACCCCCATTGAGGCTTCCGTAACTATCACGCCTACAAGGCGGGGCCAAGGGAGGGCCTGAAGACCTGAGATCGGGATGCGCAGCGCTCTCTTGTTTCCTGGACCTGGACGCGAGAGGTAGACCGAGGAAAGTTCTCCAGAGAACACCGCCGGACTGCGCTGCGTCTCTTCCAGAACCCACCATCTACCTATCCCTTCATTTGTGAGTTACGCCTTTAAATAAATCTCCTTTTAACTACGTGGAGTGGCCTTAATATTTACACCAATAAAAAGTCTTTCACAGATTAACAACAACAAAATGTAAATAAACAAAGAGGTAAATAAATGATCCATGGAACATGATGCATCAATATTAAAATATTGTGTATGGTAGATTAGTAGCATGAATTGAATACAATCCAAAAGAATACTCAAAATTTATAACAGAATTCCTGATTCCAATGCTACATGCAACATAAAAACACTCAGAATGCTCAAGAGGATTATGAAAAAATAATATACATATTGACACGATTTGACTTCTATGTTTACCATAAAGTTACAACAATCAAGAATATTTACAATAGTTGTGAAAGTATAAAGAAAATGGAAAGAGTCAAGAACAAAAGCCAAAAAATATAGTCAACTTAAACAAAAGACCAAAGGAAACTCATGACCCAGAAAAAGTGTGATCTTAAACAATGTTACCCAACTACCTATACTTCTAAATGTATAGAAATTAACACAGAGTTCACAACTCCCACAAAATTAACTCAAAGTGACCCTTAAACTGTTATGTTTCTGACCCTCCAGCTACTGATATTTCATCCAAACATAGAGGCCCCAAGCTCTAGCGCTCTCATGACAATTGGAGGTGATCTCATGTGATGGTCCTGCAAACTCTCATGTCCCCTTGTGGTTTTAGGCAAACTCAGCCCCACTGATTCCCAATCACAAACCAGTGTACAAGCATAATTTAATGTCTATGTCCTGCCACATGGGTTAAGGCATATAATGTGGTATCTGCCCTATCCACCTGCCCAACAACATGCAAACCTTAAATATCTCTGCAGCTCAGAAACTTTTCTCCCCTGGAACTGAACTTTTCTGAATCAGATTGAGACTGATATCAGAAATTTTAAAGCATTCCAATCACATATTGCTGAAGAATGATCCCCAATACTTCTTTCTACCCATTTTTAAATATTTCTAACATTTACAAGACAAATCTGAAAGCAAAGTGCAATGTTCAGAATTTCTAGAAACCAGACCTTCAGTTTTCCAATCTATCTTTATACTTCACACTAAAAGCTATGCCTGTGTGTGCACACTGGACACATATATTACAAATATCAAAGCTTCAAATAGCCAGGGCAGCAGAGCCTCCCCCTCCCCACAGAATCCACATTCAGGGAGTCTTAGAGAAGAAGGGCCACTGCCCAGATCATCACATGGACGAAAGGAACCACAATCTGGCTCTTGTACATCCTAGTCACAGAAGCTGACAGTTCAGCAGAATTGCTCTTCCTGGTCTGTTCTCACTATGCCACTCACTATGGCATGGCTTGTGCTTTCCCTCATAGCTCCCTATAGCAGAGTGAGAGGAGAATCCTGGAAAGAACCTGCGAGCTACCTCCAACTGGTAATCCTAAATGCTAAGCCTTCCCAGGGTCCCACATTAGCTAAGGCCACCCAACTGGGACTCAGGATAGGAGCAACTCCCTTACTTGGGTGATCAGAGATAAAATGACACAGACAGCAGAGGCCTCCCCAGCTCTTTCCTTCCACCCCAGGGGCAGACAGGACCCTAATCTGGGAAATTTGTATTTTAGTAGAAATGCTTCCACTTTCCCAGAGCACTTCATGTTCCTCTTCCAAGGCATCTAGTCCTTTTTGTACAAATTACAATACACACTGATTGTCCAGTGCAGCCAACCCTTTGCTTCATAGCTGGAAAGTACTACAACCAAACACAGGTCACATTCAAACAGTAACTGTTGTTAATGAAAAATGGGCCATGAATTAGAAAACAATGGGCGGTCTACGGTAGGGCTCATAGGCAAGAAAGAGACTGTGGGTATGATGTAGTCATAATCTCAAAGACTTATTTTGAAAAGTTGAAACAATTTATGGCTATGTGTTCCAGAGACTAGGGATTTGTATGAGAGCAAACCAAGGATTATTCATATCATTTTTATCTGAGGCGATATATCTTAAACAAGGAAAATAACAGTCCTGTTAGGCAAGGCCACATCATTTTACCCAGATCTTCTATACTGGCTGAATTAGTGTAACTACAGTAATTTGGTATCATGATAAAGTCAGTCCTTTATCCAGATTATAAAATGCTCTGGTCTATGGACCCCAAGAAATGGCCAGTCAAGATATTTATGGATCATTTAAAATTGATTACATGACTCCATAGTGCTAATCTCAACTACTGTTGAAGCAATAAAGTTCTCACCCACCTTCCTGCCCCTCCCTTTCTGCACCATCACTATATCAACTTCAAAGTTGGTTGGCAAACTCAATTCTTGAATAGGTACCTCTTCATTTGTGTTGTGCCCAGATCGCAACCCCCAGAGAGACCACCAAAAACGAGCATGCCAGAATGCAAAATCTAGGTTTAATTCTGGATATCCAAAAGCAATACAAGCCTAGGCAGGGACTTCGTCCAATACATCCAATGGAGTGGAGGCTGGAGGAAGTGCCCGCCTGTCTGCAAGCTCAGTTTTTAAAGGGAAAAAAATCACAAGGTTACATCATTTAGGGGTGCTAGTACGGGTACAATTCTGATTGGCTCGCTTCTAGGGGCTTTCTAGAAATCATGGCTTAATCTTACTTCTAAGGGAGTGGTTGCCCGCCACCATTGCTCATTGGCTGCCCTCAGGTGGGGACATTTTTATGGTCAGTTACCCTGGAAACCAGGGTTGGAACATTCTATAGTCCGGCAGTCATTACCTCGTGACTACCTTGTGACTCTCTTGTGACTCTGTACTTTTACACTTCCTGGTTTCTGGAATCTGAACTGACTGGTTTCAGTAACTAATGGCCTATTCCTAGAAGGAGAAATCTTAGGCCTTAGTTTTTGGGTGAAAGCATTTTGGTCTTATTTCTGAGATGGCTCATTTTGGTCTCACAATTTGTATGTCCTCCAATAAAAGCCAAATAGATTGGTGGACATTCATTAAGTGGTCTATTTTTCCTTCTTATTGAGCAACCAAGGCCCAGTCTAGAAGGAGTTGCAGGACTGTCTTTCCAGCACTGGTCAGCAGAAGCAGGATTAGGTTTTCAAAGCAATTCTCAATTACATAGCATGAGGCAAGCCTAAGGTATAGCAGACATTGCCCTAAACAGAAATCAATAATCAACATCACTTGAGACAAAAGGAATGAAACTATTAATGACCTAGAAACATTAGAGAACAGAAACAAAGAGATATATTGATTCCCCAGGGTCCAAGGGGGCTTTGCTATGTCCAGCGTGGGATATCAGAGGGAAAAAAAATCTACGTACACTATGTTCTTATGTCTGTTAACTTTATTCCTCTAAGACAAAATTACGTCAATTCAGTTATAGCTCTACCAGGCATTCAAGGCAGGTACAACTCTAGACACACCAAGCTCTATATCCATCTACTTCATTTCTCTGGGATAAAATCCTGTCTCCATAACTGCAGTTCTGTCCAGTTCCCTAGCTCATAGTCCTGCTAATGACTAACTCCTATGCTTTCAGCCCCATCTTCATCCTCTGTATCCTCTTTCTCCATCTCTGCTGCTCTCTACTCCTGGCACTCAGAAAACTCTGCTTACCCTCTATAGAACCTCTGTCGTCCTCTCTTCTCTCTCACCATGCTGTTCTGTCCCTGTCTACAAAACATACCTGCCTTTTCTTTCCCTGGGCCCCTCCTTCCCTGCCTCCTCAGGAATGTTTTATCTCTCACATTGATATGTAAAAACATCTTTTGTTCTTAGTCAAAGTGCTCTGGAGAACCACTAGGCCTCCTCAAGGCAAAGGGATGGTCTGAGCTTCATTAGCACAGGAAACAAAACTAGGTGTCTCCTGCCAGCTTGTCTCCTAAGCTCAGCAGGGCAGTTAGTAACTTAGTAGGTTCAGCAGGTCTGGGGAGCTGAATTGTTTACCAATTGGTCTGGGCACTCACGGATTTCATAGCAGAAGACAGCTGGAATATTAAAGGCTAGGTAACATCAAATATTCATAATAAATGGGTTTGCCTTTTGACAGACCCTTGGCTGGTCAAAGTTCAGCTTTAATACACAGCTGAATCTCTATGATATATTCTTGTGGCCCGTGAGAGAGATAAGAGCAGTAATACACTTAAAGAAAATATTAAAAAATAATACCAATAAGTGACATTTTAAACTGATAAAAACAATGTATTTTGAAGATAGAAAACTTAGCTATATTGACTTTGAAAAATAGTAGGACCTTCTCTAGTAGAGGGAATGTCATTAATAAGAGACTGATTGATTTTTCCCATATGCACTTATTGGCTTCTGAGATCTGTAACCTCACACATAGACTTATAGTCAGTGGCCTTTTTCACAAACCTCTGAGCTGACAAAACTGTGTCCAGCAGGATTGAGCATATTTTCATAGGATAGTTCAATTGCCTAATTGAAAATTCCATATTCTTTGGTGCAAGATGACCTTCCCAAATTGTACACCAACCAGTCTGGTCTGTTTTCATTCACAAGACATCAATTAGTAAATGCTGGGAAATTACAAAATCACTCCCCCTGCTACAATCAGGTCCTTTTTCATAATGGTGACTCCAGCAGCTGATTACCTACTCTGTTTCCCTCTGCAGTGTGCACAATGAACTATTCCTTCTATTCTGGTCTGAAGGTAGAAACCATGCTCCATATGCAAGTCCTTTTCCTTTTACTGAAGATAAATAGACATTCAATTGCATGACTAGAATGGATAATTTTGAAACTCTTGAGGTGGTACAATCATTTAAGATTTTAGAGGTGTAATATCAAGGACAGCAAGGTCATTGCCCTGAAGAGCAACAGATTGGGACCAAGGCCACCTGTATCAACATAAGAGAATTTGTCTGAGAAACATTTTTCTAAAAGGCTGAAAGTGTAGCTGTTTTAAAATTAATATGCCTTCCCAGGGAAAAATCACTCCACACACTTAAGAGATTAATAAAGAAAAATATCTTTAATGATAGCATGCATTCATCTTTTGTAGTGGTATTTGCTCCACCCATGACCTTGGGCTATAGGGCCCAAAGGAGGTAGTGCTTCTTGCCATTGTACATGACCTCTTAAAAGGAAAGGGAGAAGGGTCACAAGTCCCTTCTCCCTGCTACTTGTGAGGTGGATTTGCTCCCAAGTCAGATCAGAGGACGATTTCAGTGGCCTACTCCATTCTGTATTGGTGAGTGTATGTCCTCAATTTATATCTTAATAAATCCCTATTACTCATTAAATAGACTCACATGGATTGATCTTAATAAGTGGCCCCCATGTGAAAAAAAGATCCCACACTCCCTGTACCTCCTGCACACAGCCTCCACAGCAGTGGTGGCAGGTATGCTGAGAGGCTTGTGTGCTCACTGCAAGCCTGCCTTGATAGCACCCCAAGCTGCTCAGTCCCAACCACATGGATCTGAGCCCCACATGCCCCACTGGGGCTACTCATGTGATCAAACCCTTACACATGCAGGTGGCTGCTGGTGAGTTTCTCCACCCTGCAGAGCCTGTGTGCAATCCAATCCCCCGCCCAGGAACTCAGATACCTCTGCTCAGGTGCCAGGCGGCTCATGCAGCTTTACAAGAAGCACGAGTGATCTGTGGCGGATAGAGCACTGCATCAGAGAGAAAGGTGCCCATGCTAGGCGCCTTTCTAGTTCTGGGTTTGTAGTGGTCAGATTGGGTCACAGACCCCCCACCTGGTTAGAGACTAACAGCAGACTGTTCCTTTTCTTTTAAAACTGTCCAGCATAGCTGCTGCCAACTCCTTCTTTTGAAACTCCTGCTGCTGCTGCCACCAGCATTTTGTGCACAGTGGCTGCAGTTCATGCAGCCAGCCCTGTAGGCTGTCTGCAGATGTCCCAGCAGCGCTTCTAATTGTTCAGTATATTGCCTGATCTGTTGTGATCCAGGCAGCTCTGCCTAGTACTCACTGGTAGGGGCTGCCCGATTTAGTGTTTGATTCACAGAGCCCATTCAGGAAGATAAGTCAGCTCACACCAGACTTGCCTTGTACACTACACCTGAGACACCTGCTGACCAAACATCACTACTACACTCAAGAACCATTGCACGAACTGGGACATCTGGAACACCTAGAACTGTTAGGACCAGCTATCAAGGATTTCGTCTGAGGTAAAATTACTCAATAATTTTACATATTAAACTGATTAATAAATAATAGAATTTTTCTTTAAAAATTTTGAATATTTCTCAAACAATGGCAGGCAATTTCACCACTAGGAATTTAAAAACTTTTATTTCTACTATGAATGAAATTTTAAAATATACAACCAACCTGGGATGTATAAAATGTTCACCATAATAGCAATTAGCAAGTGATATATCTCATATTATAGAAAAATTGGCTTAATAATAACAGCAAAAATTAGACATTAATAAGACTGATACAGGCTTTACAAAGCAGTAATGAGGACTTAAATAGAAGGATTATTTCTATGTAATCTGCTAATTTACCACAAGAACTTCAGGACTTAAAAAGAAGAATTCTTCCTTTGCAATCTGCTAATTTACCACAAGAACTTCAGTCCATTAAAAATAACTGGACAATCAGATGTAATTTTATTGATAATAAATATAAATACTTAATGGATAAAACAATAACTCTTTAGAGCAACCTTAATGCCATTCAGATAATTTCTAAAGAGGAAAGATCACTGCTAATTGATAGAATAGTCTTTGGAATCATATGTTTCTGATGAACATAAAAAATTGTATGATTCCATGAAATCTCTAGAATCCTTTACAACAGAGGAGGTTCAAACACTGCAAGAGGTGGTAGTTAATTGATTTCAAGCTCTGGAGAAGTCCCTCAGTAAAGATAATAAAGAAACTAATAAGCAGAAGGGCAAAGCCATGCAAGTAATAACATCGCCAGGTGGCTCTGATAAAATGGCTTATCATGTCACCATACATGAAAAGCCACCAGATGATACACATCTTGAAGAATATATGGAATATATCTGGCAACCTATTCACATAAGAGATTTAAAAAATATTAAGGAAGTGTTAGTCACCTATGGAATATATTCAACATAAGTAAAACAGATGTTAAATATGTGATCTTCTAGAAATAGAATTATACCAGATGACTGGAATCACTTCATCTCAGCTGTGTTAGATTATAGCCAGCAGTTACAATGGAAAAGATAGTTGAGAGAAGAAGCTAAAGCCCTTGAGCAACAAGGAAAAATTTGAGGTTTTGAGATCTCCCAAGATCCAATTCTTGGTGAGGGCTGTTTTGCTGATATAAATGTAAAAGCTACCTTTGATGAGCATACATTATCCCCATGCCATACAGCAGCTTTAAATGCTTGGGGAAAACAATCCCAGAACCAGGGAAAACAAGTGAGCTATATACAATGGTTTTCCAAGGGTCCAAAGAAACGTTCACTGATTTTTTTTACAAAGGCTGACCACGGCTGTAAATGATCAGATCCACAATTAAGACAAGTATTAACTCAGTCTTTGGCTTTTGATAATGCTAATACAGAATGCAAAAGCATACTTACACCTTTAAAGGTCAAGTCAGCACTTTTGGAAGAATGGATTGAACATATAAACAGTGTTAAGTCTCTTAACTATGGTAATGAGGCTTGGATAGGAGAGGTGATTTCCAAAGGTGGAAGGAGGCATCGAGGTAACAAATGTTTTAACTGTGGTACACCAGGTCATATAAGAAGAAATTGTATACAGTGTGCTCCTAGAAGCAATGATTCTTCTAGAAATAACCCAAACAGAAGACCCCAACCTTCTAGATTATGCAGAAGATGGGGCAAACATTGACACTGGACCAAGAATGCAGATCAACAACAGACATATGAGGCAACCCTTTACCAGTGGGAAACACCTCAGGGTGCCTCTCACAGGCACCCAAATCAAATGTGGTCCAAACATTTCCAATCACTGTAGGAGAATTAAATAACCTGGTGCCTAATATAAAGAACGATACTGCACTGGTTGATAGAACAACTTTGATAGGTGGGTCAAAAATTTAAAAAAAAAAACTCTATAAAATGAATATTTTGGCAGACTTCCATAAATGGGCAAAGAACAAAGCTTAGAGTGGGACTTAACAACATTGTCCTGGAAGGACTGGTGACACAGGTGTGAATGTGACTATAATTACACCAAAATCATGGCATCTGAATTGGCCTCTTCAAGAGGTAACATGTCCAACTTCTAGTGATTGGAACCCTGTCTCAGGTAAAACAAAGTTCTAGGTGGGTTGAATGGATAGGACCAGAAGGACAAAGAGTAAGGCTGAAGCCATATGTGGCAAATGTAGCAGTGCCTCTTTGGGGCTGAGATCTGTTACAGCAATGAAATACCCAGATTAGTATTCCTCCAATCTCAGAAGTGAAATACAGACCAATTCGTGTTTCTGAGAATAATATTATAAGATACTATAAAAAACAGCCACCTACCATTCAGGCTGTACATAAACAGAGCACAACTGCTGCTGAACTCTAAGAAGTACCAATGGCCCTACCTTTAAAATGGCTAACTGATAAACCTGTCTGGGTTGGACAATGGCCTATGACACAGGAGAAACTACAAGCTTTAGAACAGTTGGTTCAGGATCAGTTAAATGTTCAACACATTGAAGAATCTCCCAGCCCTTGGAATTCTCCTGTATTTGTTATTAAAAAGAAATTTGGTAAATGGAGAATGCTGACAGATCTGAGAGCCATAAAGTAATTCAGCCTATGGGCTTCCAACAGAATGGGATGCCTTTGCCCTCTCTGTTACCTAAAGAATGGCCTATTATAGTTATTGAATTAAAAGACTGTTTCTTTACCATACCTCTACAAGAAAAAGATAAAGAGAAAAATTTGCCTTCATGGTATCTACTTACAATAATTCCCAGCTAGTCAAAAGCTATCAATGGAAGGTCCTCCCATAGGGAATGTTATATAGCCCTACCCTGTGCCAATGTTTTGTGTAAAAACTGTTGGAAATAATTTGTGCAAATTTTCCACAATCTATAATTTACCATTAGATGGATGATATCTTATTAGCTGATCCAAAATTAGGTACCTTAGACAACGAGTCTGAAAAAGTAAAGAAAGTTTTGCCTCACTGGAGATTATAAATTGCTCCTGAAAAAATACAAAGAGGAAATTCTGTTAATTACCTAGGATATAAGATAGAGCAACAAAAAAATTAGACCCCAAAAGGTACAACTCAGGAAAGATCGATTGTGGACTCCTAATGATTTTCAAAAATTGTTAGGAAGCATTTCCAACTTACAGACCATCATTGGAATACCTAAAGATGAACTAGTAAATTTAGCCAATACACTAAAAGGAGACAAGGACTTAGTCCAAGAGAATTATCAGCTGAAGCTAAGAAGGAATTGGCTTTAGTAGAAAATACAAGAGGCACATGTGGATTGTGTTAATCCAGAACTTAACTGCATTCTGGTCATATTCCCTTCTAGACATTCCCCCCATAGGTATTTTGATGCAGAGGGAAGATATTATATTGGAATGGATATCTCTACCATGTAAACTGAGTAAGAAGTTAAAGATGTATATAGAAAAGTTCTCTGATTTGATCCTAAAAGGAAAATTAAGACTTCATCAGTTGACAGGAATGGACTCAGCAGAAATTGTAGTACCTTTAACTAATGAGGAAATTTCCTCTTTATGGAAAGATAATGAATACTGGCAAACAGCCTGGGACAGATTAACAATTGCTATCTCCAAAGCAAGAGAAGAGAGTTCATAAAAAGATTTGAATGGGTCCTTCCTCACATTGTATGGCAAAAACCAATCTCTGGAGTCCTCACATTCTATACTGATGCAAATAAATCAGGAAAGGCAGAATATAAATCAGGAGATTTAAGTAAAGTGTTTCAAAGCTCCTACAATTCTATACAAAAGGCAGAACTGTATGCCATTCTTATGGTACTAATGGACTTCATGGAACCTCTCAATATAGTTACTGACTCAGTATGCAGAGAGTTGTTTTACATATTGAAACTGCTGAATTTATTCCTGATAATACAGAATTAACTTCACTATTTCTACAATTACAGGAAATTATCAGAGATAGAAAACATTGTGTATATATATAACACACATCAGATCCCATATGGGTCTGCCAGGTCCTCTAACACAAGGTAACAATGAGATTGATCAGTTATTAATAGGTAATGTGCTAGAAGCCTCAGAATTTCATAAGAAACACCATGTAAATAGCAAAGGTTTAAAAAAAAAGGACTTTTCCATCACTTGGCAACAAGCCAAGGAAATTGTTAAAAAAAATCCTAGTTGTTCCTTCTATACCAAAACTCCATTACCTTCAGGAAGTCATCCTAAAGGTATACAAATAAATGAAATTTGGCAGATGGGTGTATTTCATTTTGCAGAATTTGGAAAATTAAAATATGTACATCATACCATTGACAACTATTCAGGATTTCAATGGGCAACTCCTATGAGTTCCGAAAAGCCTGACTCTGTGATTACACACCTATTATAAATTATAGTCATCATGGGAATACCTGTACAAATTAAGACTGACAATGCCCCAGCATATGTCTCCAGTAAAATGAGACAGATTTTTGCTTATTACAATATAAAGCATGTTACAGGTATACCACACAATCCCACAGGCCAAGCAGTCATAGAAAGATCCAATCAAACTTTAAAGGATATGCTAAATAAACAGAAAGAGGTAACAATGACTCCTAGAAATAGATTACATAATGCTTTATTAATGTTGAATTTTCTCAGTGCTGATGAGAAAGGAACAATAGCTGCAGAGAGACATTGGACAACAGAAAAATTCCTGAGCTAAACTAACCAGTTTTCTTCAAAGATGTGTTGACTTCAGAATGGAAACCAGGATACATCCTACATTGGGGAAGGGGTTTTGCTTTTGTTTTCTGCAGGAGAAGAAAAGCTATAGATTCCAACAAAATTAATAAAAATTTGCTTCAAACAGGAGAAACCCCTTGAAGAGGATAAGTAATAGCTCATCCACTGATGTGACAATTCTACAAGGTGTAAGAAAAAAATCAACAAACAAGGGTTGTGGCAGGGTTCTATATTTTGTCTTTACAGGATAATAAAAATACCCATCTTCAAGAAATCATAAGGCCTTGGACACCTAGACATCTACTGCATAAAGAAAGGACCTATTGGTACCAATACACTCTACAGGGTAATATCTCACTGCCTAACATCAATATCTCTTCAACTCTAGAATAATTGTAGTCCTGATTCTATTATAAATCAAGCTGGTTTTGGAGTTGGAATGTGGCTCTCTCCTTCTCTAAACTCAAGCATATTGCTAAAAAAAAATTAGGAGATTCTGTCTCATATCAGAAGAGCCAACTGGTGTGAGACAGAAGAAAACCAATAATCTAGGGACTATTGTTGCCAAGATTCTGTTTCTCTCTGTTCTTATTCTTGGTTTCTGGGAATCTTTCCTCACATGTCATGTCATCCTAATATCCAAACTTTCCATTTCAAGATTAATAATGCTCAAGTTTTTTACAGTGAAAAATAAGTCTTTCCAATAGTAACCTCTGGAGTCCCTAGAAGGGAGATGGGGCCCCACAAGAATGACTCTGCTTGGTCAAGAATGATGTCATCACACCCAAGAACATTACTCAGTGATCAGCCTTGTACTGATAATTCTTCAGGACAGTTCCAAGATGAGATGGTCCATCATACTACACTTCTAGCCAGAATCTCAGACAATCTTACCCATTACTTTTGAGACTGGCTGCAGACTCTAGTCCTATTGAGAACTAACTATCTAAGCTTTCTTACAGGACCCCACAGAGATACTGTCACCCCTTAAACAGCAGGAAACAACAACCCTCTTCCAAAGGTTTCATTTTTCTCAGGGTTACGGGTGGATAGTTATAGGGTTGGAGCGGAACAATAAAATTTAGACTCAGTATTCTCCTTTAGAAAAGAAAAAGGGAAATGGATAGGTATAGTACATTAAGGTAGATTACTGTATCTACTAGTAAACTGATTTAGCAAACTATCACCCTTAGATAATTTGCACTGATATAGATTCTTGTATGTTTGATACAAATGTAAACTATTCCTATATTCCTATTTAAGATAATTTGTATATTGATACAAATAGAAAACTATATTTGTTGTATTGTACATATATATCTACTCCTGTTTGAAATATTTTGTATATTGATACAAATGTAAAATTTTATTCATCGTACTGTACGTATGTTCTACCTCTCATTAGGATATTTTGTATATTGATTCATATTAAGGATATTGTTGTCATATTGCATTGCATTGTATTTTCTGTACATTTCTACCTCTGTTTAAGATATTTTGTGTATTTTTGCCACAATTTTTAGGTCATTGTCCTTATATGGTACATCTGCTTACAGACTGTTTACTTTGTTAATGTGTAGCCTTAGTCCTTAGGTTATTTAGGTAGCTAAGACTTACAGAACTATAGTCACCCATGCTTGTCATTTCTATAGTTACATTACTTAGGTTCTCCAGATTTATAGAAACATATGTCAGATAGATAATCTTCAAACACTTCACAGACCTAGAGAATATGGCATTTAAATGTTTTGATAACTTAGAATTCTGTTAATGTGAGACACAATTGCTCCTAGCAGCACCAATCTAATGCCAAAAAAATGTTGTGTTCCTAAGACATTTTCGTGTGGAAGTTGTCTTCTTCTTGGCACAAAATGGCCTGCTGGGCAAAGAACTGCCCTTGCCTCGACTGCTGACAGTACAAATGCTGTCTTTTCTGGACGAGCGGGACACAAGGAAAAGTGACTGTGGAACCTTGCCAAGACAGGGTAAGATGGTCTTTCAAAATTCCTGCTTCTAAAAATGGTCTCTCAGATATTCTAGGCCTGTAGCAAAATTGGATGCCTCAATGATGCTGAGAAACCTTAGGTGACTATCCAGGCTGCCAGCTGTCTCTGTCTATTCTTGTAAGAATTTCGGAAATTTCTTGCTTGCATTTTCCATTTTCTCAGATATTATTATGTTCTTTCTTAGGTCTTTGATGGAGTTGAAGACTAGACAGTTACAGTTACAATCTTCTTAGCTAGAACATATTAAGTACTAGAGTTAGAATCTTCAGGATAGGACAGCTATTGAAGTAATCTCAGTAATTTTCCATTTACCTATGATCTGGACATTTATGGACATTTAGCATGTCTTTCTTATTTGATGTTGTTCTTGTTGGTTATGTTATCACCCTTTGTTTTTCCTGAACAATACTTGATAATCATTCTTACTGTATATAGTTTTCATTAAGTTTAGAACCTTCTTATTTAGACAAAAAGGGGAAATGTAGTGGTATTTGCTCTGCCCATGACCTTGGGCTCTAAGGCCTGAAGGAGTTGGTGCTTCTTGCCATTGTATGTGACCTCTTAAAAGGAAAAGGAGAAGAGTCACAAGTCCCTTCCCTCTGCTGCCTGTGAGGTGGATTCACTCCTGGTCAGATCAGAGGATGACTTCAGCTGTCTACTCTGTTCTGTATTCATGAGTGTATTACCTCAATTTATATCTCAATAAATCCCTATTACCCATTAAATAGACTCATGTGAATTGATCATGTGATTGAATAATTTCTGGCTGATGCTCAAAGAAGAGCCACCCTAGAATAGATTTTGCATTCCACATACACTACTATCTTTGTATCTTTTAGGTTCAGGTTCCAGGCTACACTTTGAACAATTTAAATAGGGACAGAAGTCTGCAAGTCTAGCCACTTAGGCAGATGTGAGACATGCATAGCAAAGATATTCCCAGAATAATTTCTTAAGTACACCAGTGACATGAAACAGTAGGACCTTCTTCAAGTGACAGAATCCTGAGGTAGAGGGGCCAGGGGATGAAAAAGATAGGAAAAGTATAAAGTAGAAAATATAAAAGCTGGGTTGGAGAGGTCTTGCACAAGCTATGTCTCATGCCAAGAAAGCTTCTTAAGATGATTAGCATCTTATATACTACTTCCAGGGGGCAAATGGAAGGAAATGGAGAACTTCTATTAAGTCAGCAGAAAGTGTCATACAATGGCACAAATTCAGAAGGAGGCTAATCTAACAATGTTGCATAAGTGGAACGCAGGGTTTCTCAAGAACATTACTGACTAAGCCCACAGTGGCATTGGGACTGATAACCATAGCCCCATGTGGTAGGAAGAACTAGGTTCTCAGGATCTAAAACAACCCCTGCACAAATGCCCTGGGCCCAAATCATTGCCATCTCACAAACATATTTCTGGTTTTAGAGAAAGAGCTGTTTTTTATTCTCAAAACATCAGGCCCTTGGGGATAACTCCCAAGGCCTAGGTCTGTAGCTAGAGTTTTCCTGCCTGACCCACAGTCAGGACAAATCTCTCTCACCCGCCAGTCCCACAGCCGCACAGACCCAACCAAGTAAACTCAGAGACTTATATTGCTTACAAACTGTATGGCCGTGGCAGGCTTCTTGCTAACTGTTCTTATATCTTAAATTAATCCATTTCTATAAATCTATACCTTGCCACATGGCTTGTGGCTTACCGGCATCTTCACATGCTGTTTGTCATGGTGGCGGCTGGCAGTGTCTCCTCAGCCTTCCACTTCCCAGAATTCTCTCCTCCTTGTCCCGCCTATACTTCTTCCTGCCTGACCACTGGCCAATCAGTGTTTTATTCATTGACCAATAAGCAACATGTTTGACATACAGACCATCCCACAGCATAGGTCCCAGGCCATTTCTGGCTCTGCCAAGCACATTCCTTCTCCTTGTGTGAGAGCCTAAAGGAAAAGTTGTTGATCAGGCTAGCCCTCAACACAACAGTGTTTTCCTTTTCAAATAGTTGTCACCTGGTGTCATATTGCCCATCTATCAGTACTTAGCTTTTATCAAGAAGAAAATTGAACCTTTATGGCACAACAGGCCTGAATGTTGCTTGTGACCCTGTTATACTCTCTTGAGCAGTTTGTTAAGAGGCCTGTTCTTCGATATGGGGATGGGCCCAGTGGCTGGTTGTAAAACAGGGGTGGCTTCTTTGAAATAGTTTGGAGCCAAACATCTGGACAATCGTGGTGAACAAATGTGTATCCTAGCATCCTAATCTCTAATATGCCTGGTTAGCATATATTTATCTTTTGGGTGTTTAGAGGCAGTCCTCCCTCAGCTAAATTCTGCTTTGTGAGACTACTGCCTAAGCATTTGGAAACCTTTGTATCACCAATTCTGTTCTTCTATTTCACAAGTAGAGTGCTACCCAACATAAGAGATGCCATTTACAACTTCCAAGAAATTAAACACAAATGGATCTTTCACCTAAATGTTAAATGTGAGGTGCAGAACTTTTAGAAGATGCTAGAGAAACTAGGCCTCTCTGAATTTGGTGACCTGCTTCCATAGATGTACCAAAAGCATGTTGACCTGGACTACAAAGGTGTTGCCCATGCTCCCCACTCAGCTCCCTGCAGAAGCATTCAAAACACTGAGCAGAACAGCACAGAAAAACACTGAAGCCCACTCTGCTACAAAGCCAAGCCTGTGTCCTAGCCCCAGTAAGAGCCCTGCACACTTCTGACTGGCAGGTCAGACTGGAGGCCCTGATTGGCTAGTGAGGCCTGTTGACAAGAGAAACTCCCTTAGGGTTACATTGTACTTAAAGACACAGCACAATGGTTCCTGGTCATGCCTTCCACTTCAGACCCAGACTTTTCCAAATCTACAGAGATAAGCATATTGCCTTTGCTCCAATAGCTGACTCTGCTATCTTCCTGCACTCCATAGGCATTTCCCATTCTTCCTCCTGGACACAATGTGGCTAGCTTGCACAGCCATTACACAATGTGGAGAAGAATGATTTCCCTCTCCCCAGATGGAAAGTTACCCACAATATTAACAATTAAAAGAGATTTTATGACAAAAAAGGGAGATGTTTGTTCTGTGGCTTCACACTGGGGTAATTTTTATCTGAAGGTACTTTTTATCTGGTTGTCCCAGGATGTCACAGGCCATGACATAAATATAACAGAAAGCAATTAATAAGTCAGGTATTGACCAACCAGATAAATAACTCCCTGGTGGAGGAATCTTGTTAATCAAGACTTACAGGACTACAGACTCTGAAAACCAGTTGCTTCTGTCTGTAATTTTTCTCATGTGCCAGTACATTCTTCCCTAAAAACAGCTATGGGTATTTTCCCCATTGCTTGTTGTGTTAATCATGTGTATATATATTCCATCAATTTGGCACACATATATCTGTGGATGGTCAGGAAGATGATCTCTTCTTAAGGTATATAATTTTGATGAATAGAATACTAGGATAATTTTCATAACTCAGACTGATATAGGAAAATAGCAATATTCTCAGTTACAAAGACAGCTTTTTACACCACTAGACCACAAAACAAACAAAGCAGACTAGTCGCCCCTGCAAATGAAATGCACAAGGACAAGTTCCCAAGTGTCTAATTGTGGAACCAAGGTCAGGCATGAAACAACTTTAGTGCCAGTTTTTCACTTACAAAAGCTTGGCAGATAACATTAAAAATACAAAATTCCTGTACAAATCCTCTCAGCAATTGACTTTCTGCACATACTCCTAACCTCATCTTTATGATATAAGGCTCAAGGTTCAGCCAACTAACTGTTTATTGCTTAGGTCCTGAATTTCAATGTCACTTCCATAATGTCTCACAGGCTACATGCCTCTCATCTGTATGGCCAAGCATTGCCATGGTTACTTACTTCCAGCTGGTCAATGTGACATCCTGAGAGAAACTGTGTTATTTCTCATGGTTCTGTTTCTTATTGTTTATTCAAGAAATGCTATGTGATCCTGAAAGTGTAATTCATCTCTATCCAGAGTTTGTGTAAGGAGGGATGTAGAAGAGAGATGTGTAGAGAGAAGAGAGAACTGTGTAGATGAGATGTATAGCTGTGAGGAGAATGTAGCTGTGTTGAGACAGAGAGATTTTCAGAGAGGATTTTTCAAGATGAAGTAAAAAAGAAAGTTACCATCAGAACATATGTATTTTTCCTAGTTACCCCTCAGATAGAAAAGTCTAGCCTTGCTGCATTCATGGATATTTTTGCATACCTAAGTGCTGCCAGGAGGCTGGCCCTCCAGGTAGTGATACCAGGAACTTCAGACAAACAGGAGAGAAAAGCAGGAACCAGATCACAAACAAGATAAGTCTTTCTCCCATCAGAAGGCTGGATGATGGCTCCATTGCTTTAGGAGTTTTATTCTAAAATTCATTTCAGTCTCTTGACAATTTAACAATAAAAAGTGTAGTCTTCACAATAAGTTGAATATTTAGAGAGAAATGGAGCAAGGAAGAATGCCTTTATGAGCACTATTGTTAGATAGCATATCTCACTCAGCAGGCAGCTGGAAAAAAAACCACAGCAGTATTAGTCAAGGTTCTCTGCTTGAACAAAACTGATAGGATAAATCTCTGTATGGATTTAGAAAGTGGATTTGTTAGAATGTCTCACAGGCTGTGGTTCAGCTAGTCCTACATTGGCTGTCTACCAATGGAAAGTTGAAGAATTCAGTCCATGAGGCTGAATGTCTTAGCTGATCTTCAGTATACATCACATTTCCTAAGAACCGGGCTCTAAAGAGGGTAAAGAAATAACCTTTCTAGCCACAGTCAGGGCAATCAGCTGAAGAGAAACAGCTTCCTTCTTCAATATATGTGGTGGTATTGTGTTCCAAAATATTGTGTACCTTAATAAACTTATCTGGGGTCAGAGACAGAACAGCCACAATATTAAACATAGAGATTAGGCAGTGGTAGCATATGCCTTTAATCCTAGCATTCCAGAGACAGAAATCCCTCTGGATCTCTGTGAGTTCAAGGCCACATTGGAAATGGCCAGGCACGGTGATAACACACCTTTAATCCCAGAAAGCCAGCCTTTAATCCCAGGGAGTGGTGGTAGAGAGCAGAAAGGTATATAAGGCGTGAAGAAACGAGGCATTTGGCCTGGGTAAGCATTTTGGCCTGCAGAAGCATTTGGCCTGGTTAAGCATTCAGGCTTCTAGCAGCAGTTCAGCTGAGACCCATTCTGGATGAGGGCTCGGGGCATCCAGTCTGAGGAAACAAGACCAGCTGAGGATTCAGCGAGGTGAGATAGCTGTGGCTTATTCTGTCTCTCTGACCTTCCAGTGTTCACCCCAATAACTGGCCTCAGGTTTGATTTTATTAATAAGAACTTCTAAGATTCATGCTACAAATATACTTTATGTAGCTTGAGTTTTCCTGCCTGGCCCAGGGTCAGGACAAATCTCTTTCACCTGCCAGTCCCACAGCCGCTCAGACCCAACCAAGTAAACACAGAGACTTATATTGCTTACAAACTGTATGGCCGTGGCAGGCTTCTTGCTAATTGTCCTTATATCTTAAATTAATCCATTTCTATAAATCTATACCTAGCCACATGGCTCGTGGCTTACCGGCATCTTTACATGCTGCTTGTTCTGGCAGCGGCTGGCAGTGACTCCCTCCGCCTGCCTGTTCTTTTTATTCTCTCTGTTAGTCCCGCCTATACTTCCTGCCTAGCCACTGGCCAATCAGTGTTTTATTAGCAACACATTTGCCATACAGAACATCCCACAGCAACTTTATATACTTAGACTGCCACCAGAAAGTCTGACCTAAATTAAGGATGGATCTTATTGCCTCAAAAGATCCAGATTAATGAAGGGTTTTCCATTTCAAACCCTCTAATTAAGTAAAATCCCTCACAGGTATACTCAATTCTTTGTGTATGAGTTAATTCCAAAAGTAGTCAGTTTGACTACCAAGAATAGCCATCACAACAGCCAAGACAGAAGAAATGAGAAAAATGTCTTGCCTCCAGGAGGCAAGGAGAGCATAGGAGTTATTTCTAAAACAATACTTTTTCTTAAAAAAGGAAGCATGTTGATTTTACTTAGGGAAACATGTTCATGTAGAGTTCTCTCTCTTCCTAAGCATGTTCAATTAACAAATCCACTTCTAAACATGACTATAATGTAAAAGCAGAGACATTTAGGGACATTCTCACCTCAAAGTCATACAGAAACATATATAAATTATAAAAATGATGGAAAGAAATGTCTCTGGTATGTTCATCTTGTAACACAAGGTCTTCGCTGAAAAATCAAGGAAATGGTACTGTGAAATTAGATTGCTGTGGAGCCTACAATACCTGTCAATCATGATGTTTCATCTAATATAATAGATAGATGTATCAATGCCACAATTCTCACAATAACAGAGGACAGAGAACACAAATACAGAAAGGAAAAGTTACCTATCAGCACTGTGGTAACTGCTCTTAGTTGGATGGCTCTGCTGAGCTATTTTGAGCTCAGAACAAGATTGCTTTTGCCATTGTGCAGGCTGCTCAGTAGAAGGCCACAGCTACTTCCATGCAGGACAAGGAGGAGTTCATTTTAACTATCCCTGGCTGCTGTCTGTCTCAGGCCCATGATATCACTGCAGGAAATTCAATTTTTTTCTTTTTTCTTTTTTTTAAAACTGTTTTTAATTTTAGTTATGTGGGTGTTTTGCCTGCATGTGTCTGTGCATAGTACCTATAGAGGCCAGTAGAAGGCAGGAGATGCCTGGGACTGGAGTTACAGCAAATGGTTAGCTACCATGTGGATTCTGGGAAAGAAACCTGGGTCCTCTGTAAAAACACCCAGTGCTATTAATTGCTTAGCCATCTCTCTAGCCTCTCCTTTTATTTAAAATTTATTTCTATACATTTTATTTAAACGATACTATAACACTTTCCCCTTTTTTCTCTTCACTTCATCCCTTCTCAAATACTTCACTTCCAACTTCTTTCTTGTAAAGTATGTATGAATAAGTATGCTGAAATATATGAATACAACCTGCTGAGTCTGTTTTTTTTTTTTGTTGGTTTTATGTATATGGGTTGCAGGGCTAATGATAAAATAGAGAGCAGTAAGAAGATTATACATTAGTAACACAGAAGAAGATTCAAACTTGTATGTCAAAGATCACTATTATAAGTGAGTTTCAGCTGGGAGGTGGTGGCACATGTCTTTAATCCCAGGACTTGGGAGGCAGAGGCAGGTGAATCTCTGTGAGTTTGAGGCCAGCCTAGTCTACAAAGTGAGTTCCAGGACAGGCTCAAAAAAAAAAAAAAAAAACTACACAGAGAAACCTTTTCTCAAAAACAAAACAAAACAAAACAAAACAAAACAAAAAGTGTGTTTCAGTAGGAGGTCATGCAGATGTCCATGAATTAATATCCAGGTTCTTTTTATTTTGAGCAGCTAACAGAGCAGTGGAGTAGTCTCATTTCTAGTAAACCGATAAAATAACTTGACTCAAAGTAAATTTGGGGAAAATATATTCATTTGAGTCATCATTTTATGGTATATCCCTATCAATCAAGACATTCCCATCCATGGTCCCCAAAGTCTCATGTTAATCATAACATTAAACACTTTCAAATTCTTAAAGTCCATAGTCTTTAAAAATTCCAACATTTGCCAGGCAGTGGTGGCACATGCCTTTAATCCCAGCACTTGGGAGGCAGAACCAGGTGGATCTCTGTGAGTTTGAGGCCAGCCTGGTCTACAGAGCAAGATCCAGGATAGGTACCAAAACTACACAGAGAAACCCTATCTCGAAAAACCAGGGGGAAAAAAAAAGAAAGAAAAGAAAAATTTCAACATTTAAAAAGTCTACAGTCTCCTTAATGTATATTCTGTGGGAAAAGAAAAAAAGAGTAACAGCCCACTGTTTTCAAAAAGGGAAGAACAGAAGCATAGCAAATAATCAATCACATTTAAGAAAACTAAAACAGTAAGCTATGCTCGTGTTCTTCCCCTTTGGAACAGCTTCCTGTACCACATTGTGCAAATTCTGAGATTCTTAATGATATTCTGGGCTCTCATGGACTGGTAAAGCTCTATGTTTCAGGCTTTGTTATCTCTAGCATATATAGTGCTGTGACCTGCACAGCCAGGAACCGAGAACTGGCGAGGGACGCCGAGGTTAAGCAGCACTCAGGACACACCGTGATTCTTCATCCAAAAAGAGCTCCTTTATTGACTATCCATCAGCTACTTCCTACTCTCCATGGGGTCAGGGTACATTCCTCAGGTTCCCATCTGCATCCCAGCAGCTCAGCCAAACAGGAAAACCGCAAGCGAATCAGCAGAGAGCTGATTCTTGAAACAACGTTTCAGCAATAGCTATATCATAAACATCCTGTGACTTACTGACCACAGGAAAAGAGGAAGGACAAAAGGGCACCTTAGGGCAACTTAGTGCAAGCAAACAAGCTTATGCACAAGGCCTGTTCAGCGTCTGCTGCCAACATGTCCTCTCCTTTTCTTTTTTAAAGCACACAGATAGCCCCGGTCTTAGGTCACCTGTAGCACCCTGTCTGACTTACCCATCCTCAGGGAGGCCCTTCTATCCCCTGCCTTAGGTCGTCAGCATGGCATAGGAGTTGCCTGTCTTTGGGTACTATCTTTCCAACATTGTAACCACACCTGAGCAGATTCAGGGGGCTGCATAGCTAATAACGCTTGTTTCGTTGCCCGTTGGCCTTGCCTAAACTGGAGACACCATTGGTATACCATGAAGAATCCAAGCCCAAGACCCAATATACACAGGATAAGTAGGGAAACGGACCCTGACCACCTAGTAACCCATCCAGCAATTTTTGACATAGCTTGCCACCAAACATTTTCATCAATAGGAGTGACTCTAGTTTCATTAATACGAACAATGGCATGAACTGCAAAGTAAAATTTACAAAAGTTACATTCCATGACCCTCTTAAGTAACCTTAGCAGATGCATTCACAACAATATGAGGGGTTACACATATTTCAGAAAACCCACAGGCACACAACATATGTTGTCTAATTGTCCATTTAAAGTCTGTTGGATGTCCAAAGCACCAGCCACTCTTTTTGACAGGGCATTAATAGTAGTAGCCTGTTGCACTCCCTGGGAAATAGCCAATCCAGTTGCAGGGGCTGCAACATATAGCTTTCCTACCATGTCAATTCTACTCCACATCTGGAGCTATCTATTCTTTGTTATCCTATGGGTCTAGAATCTACATCTTCATGTGCCCACTGTAATCAGTATCCTCTCAGGTCCTCTCTGCGGGTGTTTCAAATCTGTTACAGGGTCAACAGCTCTCCCTGAGCCCTTCAATTTTGGATTGGCAGTCAAGACACTGAAGTAAAACAATCTCAGCAAACTCCCAGTCTGGGCCAGATAGCAAGCAAGGCTAGATAGCAAGCAAGGGTAGTTTCTACTCCTTCAACCTACTGTATGTTGATTCTACTATTAACCTGATCACATTGTATCCATAGTCAGGAGCTAGAGAGTGACAAATGTTGGTCCTTATTACATAATCCAGTAACAAGACCATGGAATGGAATGGTGCTACTGCTTCTGGAGGGGGAAGACTCTTCTCTTCTCAATTAACTCAATATACAATCTAATTTGTCATAAGTACACCCCAGAGAATAACATGATCTAGATAAGCCCTCACAGGTATGTCTGGAGGAGTGTCCTTTGGCTAATTCTAGATCTCATCAAGTTGAAAATCAATATTAACCATCACATAAAATTAATAAAATTTGCTATGTAGAGAGAGAAAAACCTTTTTTTAAAGTGATATCTCAAATACCAATGAGCCATGTTTGAGACCAAAGTATATAAAACCTTTTGTGTATGAACTTACTCCTTTGCCAGATGCAAGCAGCGATTTTCTGATGATTGCCAGGACAGAATAATGAATCTCATGTAAGGCACAGTGCAGAACTCTTCTGACCCATGCTTTTACCTTTTTAAATCAGAATCCTACACAAGCCTCCTCAGGAACTGACCTATGATCCAGTTACCAAAGAGAAGGAGAGACAGACAAAGAGGAGAGTGAGAGAGAGAGAGAGAGACACACACACACACAGACTCCCTAAGAACCTATTAAAATAGAACATACAAAGTCACCAAAACTGTAACATGGCTTTGTATCAATTCTTAAGTGCAGCTCTGCCTCACAAGACTACACTTTTCCAAAGTCCTTTCTTTCTATTATCTGTGCTAAATCCATGATAAACATCTTCTTACCCAGGTGTGGTCACATGAGGTGAAGGAAGGTGGATCTCTTCAAGTTCCAGGCCTAGCCTATATATTACATAGTGAGTTCCAGGCCAGACAGGGTTAGAAAGTGAGACTGTGTCTCAAAACAGACTCACTTCAAAAATCTCTACTTAAAAGACTTTAGGGCTATGAAAATGGTTTAACAGATAAAATACTTGTTGAAGACTGACCCAGGACTGTCTGACTTAAAGATTGTTATGTTTTGTATTTCTACTTGGAGTTTGGAGTCTGGCAAAACCAGACGCCCTTGGCCAAACTGCACGTCCTGCAGAAACAGGACGACCTTGGCTCAACTAAGAAGTATACTTTTTAGATATAGCCTTGAACAGTAATCAGCCAGCTGCAGAGCATGGGAACCAAAGAGACTTCACCTCCCCCCAACCACTCTGACTACTTCTTCTGAAAATTTTCCACTCTCCTTTCTCTGCCCCCTCCCTATTCAAAGTCCCGTATATAAACCTCAAACCCCAATTAATAAACGAAGCCTTGACACGACTCAGACTGACTCTTGTCATTCATTATATGTGCTAGGCTTCCTTCCTCTCTTTCCCCATGATGCTTTCAGGTGTTTCCTGGCCTGAGACCCACGAATAACTGGACCTGCTGGACGGGTCAAATACTCACCTTGCAACTATCCCTTTACTTCTGCATTATAAAGACAGTTGCCTATAACACAATGCTTTTAAAGCAAGATAAAAGGCAGACAAGAGAAATCCTGCAAGTCTATTTACTTGTGATAGCAAACTAGAGACCATGTCTCAAATATCCTGAAGGGAAATGATCAACACCCAAAACTGTTCTCTGACTTTTACACCCAAACCACAACACACATGCACAACTTAAGCACACATAAATGAGTCCATACATACAAACAGACGTAAGTAAATAAATAATAAAATTATAATTAGATGATGTGGCATACACCTTTTATTCCAATACTTGGGCAGCAGAGGCTGGCAGAGTTCTGGGAGTTTGGGGCCAACCTCATCTACATTCTGAGTTCAAGGATAGCCAGAGATACATAGAGAAACCTTGTCTCAAAATAAAATTCCAACTCTGATTTGTATTGACTAGCCCTGAAATCCTTTCCAAAATGCACTGAAGTGTCACAGCTTAATCTCAGCAGAGGTCCTGAGGTTCAGGGACAATATCATTTCTTTTGTCAGCCACTGGTCCCTGTCAAATTATTCCCAGAAGACTATAACCCATAGCTCCAGAGAAGCTAGCTAAAAGGAGGACCCAAAGAGGGATGCATGGATCACTGGTAAGGGAAAATAGATGAGATCTCCATGAGTAAACTGGGGGTTGGGGGAGGGGAATGGAGAGTAGAGGATGGGGGATGAGAACATAAGGGAATGGGATGGTCAAGCTGGAACAGGGATGGAGCGGGAGAACAATGAAAGAGATACCATGATAGAGGGAGACTTCATGGGGATAGGGTTAGCTAGGGAAGTTCCCAAGAACCCACAAGCATGACCCCAGCTTAGACTACTAGCAATAGTAGAGAGGGTGCCTGAACTGGCTTACTCCAGTAATCAGATGGGTCAATACCCTGTCATCACAGAGCCTTTCTCCAGTAACTGGTGGAAACAGATGCAGAAATCCATAGCCAAGCACCAGACTGAGCTCCAGGAGTCCAGTTGAAGAGAGAGAAGAGGGATTCTCCGAGCAAGGGGCATCAAGATCATGATGGGAAAACCTACAGAGACAACCAAACCAAACTAGTGGAAACTCATGAAATTTAGACCAACACCTGTGGAGCCTTCACAGGACTGGACTAGGCCCTCTGCATAAGCAAGACAGTTTGATCTGCTTAAGGGGCCTCCTGGTAGTAGGATCAGGATACATCTCTGATACATGAGCTAGCTTTTTGGAGCCCACTACTTATGGTAGGACACCTTGCACACCCTTTAGGCAGGAGGAGGGGCTTGGATTTGCCTCTACTGAATATACCAGGCTCTGCTGACTCCTGATGGGAGGCCTTATCTTCTTGTAGGAAGGAGTGGGGTGTAGGTTGAGGGGAAGGCTAGAGGGGTGGGAGGAGGGAATGAGGGATCTGTGATTGGTAGGTAAAATAAATAAAAAAAAAATAAAAAAAAGAAAGAAATGAACATAGCCAAGTATAATAGCAGAGCCAGGCAGATCTCCTTGAATTCAAGCCAGTTTGATCTACATAGTGAATATGATAGTAAGATATTCCTCAATAACACACACAAATACACACACTGACAAATATAGTTGAATATAATTTTGCTTTGTTGTTTGAGACAAGATCTCATTAGAAAGCTCCAGCTAGCCTAAAACTCACACTGTATAATTTAATGAATAATATATATTGAATATTTTAAAACAAATTAAACATTTCATTCTATATCATTGGCTCATTATTCAAAGCATGACAGTTTTCTATACAAGAGGGAGCTTCCAAATAAGCGTCTTCATATTTACTTATATTTCAAGAGAACTGAAAGTGGGAGAAATTTTATACTGTTTACATTCCTAGGTTGTTTTCCTCCATCCAATTATTCTATGAAATCAATAAATTTTTTCTAGAACTTTTTCTAATTTAGAAACATTTTAACTAGTTTATTTGTAAGATGAGTTATTTGTACATTTTGTTTTAATACTAAGACTCCAATTGTGGAAGCTGAAACAATGACTATTAAAGTAAATATTAGAGCTGCCAATTACCCAGTGAATTTTAAGAATGTTTTTCTAAAATAGAAAATTTCCAAGTATTGTATTGAAATTTTTCAAATACTACTATTTTTAATTTTACTGGGATCAAAAAATAAAAGGTGGTTGTTGATCAAGAGATCTTTTTTGTTTGAATCTAATCTTTATCAATTTTGATGGTATCTATAGTCCCCCCCCTCCCATGGAAACAAAAGCAAAACCTCTTCCCCAACATATCACATATCCTGGTTTTTATTCTGAGGCCAACATATCTTAAAAGTATACAGGTTGATTTAATTTAGCAGGTTTTTATTATTATTATTATTATTATTATTATTATTATTATTATTATTATTATTATTATCTAATGTCTCTCTGCAGTTGTCATTTCCTTTTTATTAGCATTTAAAAAATTTAAAGTTAATAAACTATTATGTAATCTATCTCTGGGGGTCTTAATTACCCATTTATTAAGCATGTCTTTTAAGGTGCCAGATGAAGTATTAATCTAATATCTTTATCAATAAAAAATAGGGAGTCAGATTTCAGGGTAAGAACCTAAAAGATCAGAGAAGCAGTGGAGCAGCCATCAGTAACTCCTACCTCTTCAGTTCCTCTAGCCAAAAAAGGGAAAGATCCTCTCTCAGTCCCACCTTACTGCTTCCTGTCTCCTATCTGTCCACAGTCCTCCAAATTTCTACAGTATTTAGCTCTGCTCTCTGACTCCAAACAAGCTTTAATATCAAAATATCACACAACACCCTGCGTTTCTCATATATCTCGCTCTTTTGCTACTTTCATTCCCCATATGCAGCTCTCCATGGCAGATGTCTTAGCTTGGACATCTCAACATCCTGTGGTCTCAAATGCAACCCAGCTTCACTCACCACTTCATGCAATGAACTCTCACAATCTCTTCACTGGGGCTCTGACTCTGCCAAACATAGATGGGTACAATAGTGATAAACTGACCACAGAAGAATCCATGACCTTTACATTTTGCATCTTTCTTGTTTCCAGAATCAGTACAACATAGGTGGTCCTGCCAAGATTTGATGGACCCTATCAAGCCTGGACCAAATTTACTCCAGGTTCTGTATGATGTTGCTCCTAGGACAAGGAATTATTTTGCATATACCTTCCATAAATTAAGGGCTTAGCTGGATGGAGTCTTACACTTGGGGCACCTTCCTAGGCTTCAAATGCAGGGCAAGGGCCTTCCCTTTAATGGTGTTGAAATCTTTGAAAATCCGTACCTCTTTTTTACCACTGGACTGCCATCTGAAACTACCTAGTGCTGTTTTTCTCAACAAAACACAGAGTTTTCATTTCTTTCTACTTGTATTTCTTTTTCACTGTAGACCTGAATGAGTCAACAGTAATAACCATCCAACAGAAGCAATATTTTGTCTAAGAAATCAGCCCATTTGCCTTACTCACTTTTTCAGGACATGGAGATAATAAGAAAGATTTGGGGCCAAAATATCACCGAAATTAACTGTAGCTAAATTTTTCATGAAGGCTTCTAAGCACCTGAGCTTACTTACCAAGTCAAGATCACCTGATAGGACCACAAGGAATGAAGCCATGCTTGGGCTGGAGGGGCCACAGCAAGACAAGGCTGTGACTGTTTTATTGAGAGCAATTAGACTTTTTATATCTTTATCAGAAACTGAACAAAATGACAATTTCCAGGATCAATACAGTTGTAGTTGCCAAGATACAGTGAAGTTTGCAAGCTATACAGGGTACACAAGATTAATGTCTAAGACCAATTGTCTTGTTAAGTTTTCATGCTTCCTTGACTACTAAAGGATCATACAGAGAAACACAAATCAGCCTGAATACTTCACGGCCTGAGGGAGTGCCTCAGTCTGTCAGGAACTAGAAGGCACATTGTGACCCACAAGCCATGGACTTTAATCTGAAAAACTTATGACTCATGTCTCTCAAGGTATAGGTCAGGCCAACTCCATGGTTCCCTGCAGAGTCTATTGCCCATTAAAATCCTATGACCTTGATCTCCACTGTCTGCCATTACTTTAAATATACCCATCTTCCAGGACCTGCAAGAACAGCCAATTAAGCTCTGTGTCTAGCTTTCTATGGCTTTTGCCATCTTAAGTCCTAATATCTTCAACATTTTTCCAAAAGTCAACATTCCCAGGTCTTTTGCAGCAACAAAATTGCTTTTGAGGTACCATGTTTTGTTCCAACTTCCTTCTCTGTTGCTGGGTTAAAATTATCTAACCAAAAGCAACTCAGGTAATGAACAGGTTTATTTGGTTGATAACCCTAGGTCACAGTTCCTCCTTGTGAGCTTAGGATAGAAACTCAAGTTAATAACTGAAGACCAAACATGTGGAACCATTGTTTCCTGGCTTTCTCTCTTGCTTTGTCACTGTCTTATGCTCGGCTAGCTCTCTAATCCAGCTCAGACCCATTTGCTCAGAGATATTGTCAACTCAGTGGAAGAGCCTTCCCACACCAATCAAAATCAACACAATCTCTCTCAGAGTAACCAGATATTCTGATCTAGGCACAATCTCAATTGATGCTCCCTCAGATGACTCAGATTGTCATATTGACAGCTCAGGCTAATTAAAAAAGACAATAATATATGAGAAGGTTTTAAAGATCCAAAGCCAATGTGTTAATCATATCAATCACTTAAGCAGCAAAAACACAAACATGAAGATAGCAGCAATTGGAAAACACAGATGTGCCAGAAAACGGGAAGAGGGAAGCCTCTAATATCAAGAAAAAACTAAAACTGTCTCTCTACATAAACTTTCCAAACCAACAAAAATTCAAGGAACTCATAAGAAATTTTCTGAATACAGAATTGGTGAAGGTCCATCATTTTCCAGGAAATGAACAATATAATTAGATTACAATTAATAGAATCAACAACATAGATGGCACCACTGACAAACAAAACACAAAGACAGACCTACAAATATATATTATGGTCCCTTAAACAAGAACTACAAAGTTCTAATCAAAATCAAACTCCAAGAAATCACTGACCAGCACTCATCCTGTACACTGGTTGTCTCCTTTACCAGTAATAGAAAATGGGTTGGGTGAAGAGGGCTGTTCCACCAAAATTGGAGGGATTCACTTGAAGCCCTCTGATGTTTTAAATTTGTAGAAAATAGTTTTGACTACTAAAAGTATTTCATTCTCTTATGATAAAGAAACAGATGTCTTTTAGGATCACTTAGACACCATTTTGTTTCTTATGATTGATGATTATAAGTCTGTATCAAAGTGAGGAAACAAAAGCTTTTTAAAACAAAATGCAAGATAACAAATTTTTAAAGAATCAGTATACACCTAAATGAACTTGTTTTACTCTAATTGCTTTATAAGTCACAATCACTTTTAAAAACAAGTTTACTGCTAGTTTTTTGCATATGTTTGTGCAAGAGAGAGAATGTCTTCCATATGTGTACAGGTGACATACAAAAGAGGGTGTCAGATCACCTGAATCTGGAATAGTAGAGAGTTATGAGCCTCCCAACTTGAGTGTAGGTATCTGAACTCAGGTCATCCCCAAAAAGAATATGTGCTGAGCCACCTGCCAAGACCCATAATACCTTTTATCCAATAAAACAAAAGTCTTTCACAGATTAACAACAAGAACAACAAAACTTAAATAAAGTAAAGAAATGATCCTTCCAAACATGATGCATCAAAATTAGGATGTTGCGTATGGTAAATTTACACCATAAAATGAATACAATCCAATGACAATGCCCAACAATTTATAATAGGAAAGTTGATTACAAAGCTACATTCACAGTGGAAATACTCACAACGCTCCATGGGATTATGAAAAAATAGCACACAGATTGACATAATATGACTTCTATTCTTACCACAAAGATACAACAATCAAGAATGTGTACAATACAATACAATACAATGTGAAAGAATAAAGGGGATGGAGAGAAAAAGCCAAGAACAAAGGCAGGAAAATATAGACAACTTTTAATCAAAAGACCAGAGGAAACTTAGCCAGGAAAAGTGTGATCTTGACCAATGCTACCCAATTACCTATGATTCAACGTGTATAGAAATTAAACAAACACAGACTTCACAACTTTCATAAAATCTACTCAAAGTGACCCTTAAACTGTTGTTTTGACCCTCCAGCTACTAATATTTCATTCAAAGACAGAAGCTCCATGATCTAGGGCTCTCTCTACAAATGCAGATGATCTCTTGCTATGGCTCTGCAGCCCCTTATGTCTCCATGTGGTTTCAGCCCCACTGATCCCCAATCCCAAAATAACATAGAAGAATAATTTAAAATCTGCTTTCTGACACATGGATTACAGCACAAGATGTGGATTCTGCCCTATCTACCTGCTCAACAGTATGCACAACTGAGTAATTTCTGCAGACCAGAAACTCCTTTTGTCCCCTGGAACTAAACTTCACTGAATCACATCATTGCAGCTGGTGGTAGCAGAAATTTAAAAGCATTCTAATCATGTATTGTTGAAAGGTGATCCACATCATCTTTCTACCAGTTTCTAAACTATTTGTAATAGTTATAAGAAAAACCTGAATGTGGAATACAATATTCAGAACTTCTAGAAATTAGACCTTCAGTTTTCCAATCTGTCTTCCTACTGCACACCAAAAACAGTGCTTGTATGTGTACACTGGACAGTGGTACTATAAGCATCATATCCTCCCATGCCAGGGCTGCAGAGTCTCCTCTACCCCAGGAAATCCATATACAGGGAGGTGCAGAGGACAAGGGCCACTGCCCAGGTCACTACATGGACCAACAAAACCACAGTCTGGCTCATGGTCCATCCAAATCCCAGCAGAAATGACAGCTCAGAAGACCTGCTCTGAGCACCCTACACCCACCATGGCATGGCTTGTGGTCTTCCATACAACTCTCTAAAGCAGAAGCAGAGGAGAATCCTGAAAAGAACCCACAAGACACCTGCCACTTCTACTCCTGATTGCTACAGTTCCCCAGAATCCCTCATTGGCTAGTGCCACCCAGCTGGGCCTTAGAATATTAGCAGTTCCTCTACTGGGTGATCAGAGATCAAATGACTCAGATAGCACAGTCCTTCCAGCTCTGCCCTTCCATCCCAGCAGACAGGGCCATAGTCTAGAAAGTTTGTATTTTAGTAGACATTCTTCTACTCTCACAAAACACTTCCTATTCCATCCAAATACAGGGTCCTTTGTGTGCACATTCCATTACACACTCAATGTCCAGTGCAGCCAACCCATTGCCTCATAGCTGGGAAATCCTGTAGACAAACACAGGTCATATTCACACAGTAACTGTTGTTAAAGAAAAATAGGCCATGAATTAGGAAACAATGAGGGGTCATGGTAGGGCTTAGAGGCAGGAAAGAGAATGTGAATATGATATAGCTATAATCTCAAGATTATTTTGAAAAGTTGAAACAGACTTTTGTGGCCTTGTGCTCCAGAAACTAGAGATTTGTATTAGAGCACATCAAAGATTTCTCACACCTTTTCTCTAAGGATTAACATCTTAAACCAGAAAAACAACAATCCTGTTAGGCAGGGCCACGGCATGTTACCCAGATCTTCAATTTTGGTTTAACTACTGTAACTATAGCAATTTGGTTTCATGGTAAGGTCAGTGTCCTTTACCCAGATTCTTGATTGTCCTGATCTGTGAACTGCAAAAAATGGCCAATCAGGGTATTTATGGAGCATCTAAAATTGATTACCTAATTGCACACTGCTAATCTCAACCACAGTCCTGCTTCTCCTTTTCTGCACTGTGACTCTACCAGCTTCAAAGTTGGTCAATGAACTCATTTCTTGCACAGGTCACTCTTCATTTATAAGTCCCCAATAAAAACCAAAAAGATTGGAGGTCACTCATTAACTGGTCTATTTTTTCTTCTCACTGACTAGTCACAGCCCAGTCTGGAGGGAGTTTCAGGACTGTCTTCCCAGCACTGGGCAGCAGAGGCAGGATTAGTTTCTCAAGGCAATTTTCAATTACATACTATGAGGCAAGCCTAAGTTATACAAGACTTTGCTCTACACAGAAATCAATAATCAACATCACTTGAGAGAAAAGGAATGAAACTATTAATGACATAGAAACATTAGGAAACAGAAACAAACAGAAATAAGAGCAGTAATGCACTTAAAGAAAATATTTAAAAATAGGTGATTTTTTAAATGATAAAAATAATATATTTTTAACATTTAAAAAACTTAGCTATATTGACTTTGAAAAAGAATAGGCCCCCTTCCCTAGTAGAGGGAATGTCACTAATAAGACAGAGATTGATGTTGCCCTTATGCATATGTTGGCTGCTGAGATCTGTAACCTGATACACAAAGTTACAGTCAATGGCCTTTTTCTCAAACCTCTGAGATGACATAACTGTGTCAAGAAGGATTGAACATATCTGCATAGGAGAATTGCCTAATTGAAAATTCAATATTCTTTGGTGCAAGACAACCTTCCCAAATTGTACAAAACCCAGTCTGGTCTGTCTTCATTCACAAGACACAAATTAAAACATGCTGGGAATTACAAAATCACTCTCCCTACCACAGTCAGGTCCTTCTTCATAATGGTGACTCCAGCAGCTGACTGCCTACCTTGTTTCCCCTGAGGTATACACAAGAAACTATTCCTCCTATTTTGATCTAAAGGCAAAAGCAATGCTCCACATGGAAATCCTTTTCCTGTGATTGCATTGGATGGTCAACTACATGACTCAAATGGATAATTTTAAAACTCTGAGATGGTACAGTCATTTAATTCAAGAATTTTGAAGGTATAATACAGAGGATGCAAGGTCATTGCCCTGGAGAGCAACAGACTGGAATCAAGACAAGCTGAGTCAAAATAAGAGAGCTTGTCTTAGAAACATTTTTTCTAACAGGATGGAAATGCAGCTCTTCTAGAATTAACATGCCTTCCCAAGGAGAAATCACTCCACACACTTAAGAGATTAATAAAGAAAAACCTCTGTAAGGATGGTATGCATCTATCTCTGGCTAATACTCAAAGAGAAGCCAGCCTAGACAGATTTAGCATTCCACATATGTCATCATCCTTAAGTGTCTCTTAGGTTCATGCTCCAGGTTACACTTTGAACAATTTAAATAAAGACAGGCAACTTGCCAGTCTAGACACTTAGGCAGATGGGAGAGTTACACAGCAAAGATATTCCCAGAATAATTTCTTAAATACACCATTGACCTGAAACAGCAGGTATTTCTTCATTGACAGGGTCCTGAGGTGAAGGTCACAGGAGATGAGGAAGATAGAACAAGTAGAAGGTAGAAAAGATCAAAGCTGAGGTGGAGAGGTCTTGCCAAGCTGTGTCACAAGCCAAGTAAGCTTAAGAAGAATAGCATCTTGTATACTAGTTCCAGGGGGGAAATGGAAGGAAATGAGAGACTTTTATGAAGTCAGCAGAAACTATATACAATGGGACAAATTCAGAAGAAGGCTAATCAAACAATGCTACACAAGGGAAACACAGGGTATCTCAAAACATTACTAAGCCCACAGTGGCCTTGGGACTGATAACCATAGCTCCATGTGGTAGGAAGAGTTGGGTTCTCAGGATCTGAAGAAATCCCTCCACAAAGGTCCTGGCCCCAAACCATTTCCACCTCTCCCAAGCATATTTCTGGCTTTAGAGAAGGAGCTCTGTTTTATTGTCAATACATCAGGTCCTTAGGAATAACTCCCAAGGCCTAGGTCCCAGGCCATTTCTGGCTCTGCCAAGCACATTCCTTCTCCTT
>CABHPR010126302.1:4580-28907 GCA_902168415.1 Peromyscus melanophrys | reverse complement strand
TGGAGAGGGAGAGGGAGAGGGAGAGGGAGAGGGAGAGGGAGAGGGAGAGGGAGAGGGAGAGGGAGAGGGAAAGGTGTAGTTTTGGATGGGAGGCAAGATCTGATTGGGGATGGTGAAGGCTAATCAAAATATATTGTATGAAAATCTATTTTCAATTAAAAAGAAAAGAATAGGGAAAGAAAACTGAAGATGCCAGGAAGAACAAGGCAGTAAGCAATATTTCTCCAGCATTTTTATTTCAGTTCCTGCCTCTAGGCTTCTGCATTGACTGACCTGCCTGTGTGATGGACAGTAAACTGGACCTGTAAACTAAATAAACCCTTTCCTCCCCCAAGAACTAAGTGAACTTAGTGAGTCTAGAAGCATACTGTGAAGTGGAGAAGAGGAAACAAAAAGAGGCAGGGGCATAGAAAGGGAGGAAATAAGGGGTGGATTTGATCAAATTATATTATACTTATGTATGAAATCCTAAAATAATAAAGGGTGGCTAATGAAAGGCTAACAAACCAAAACAGTCAATAACCCAGAGTTTCTCAATACGATTTTGGTCAGTTATGAGCCTAGAGAGAAGAGAAGCAACCGCAACATGATATATCCCCCTAGTACCTATAAATTAAATGAGTGCTACTTAAATCCAGAAAACAGCTTTATTTAAAAAAAAAAAGCTGTACAGGAAAGTACTAGAAAGGTGACAGTGTGCTGATTTTTCAAAAGTAAGCATTATTACAAAATTAAGATTCAAAACAGGAGTGGAAAACCACAAACACATGACAATAAGAATGTTGACACCAGTTCTTAAAATATTTTGTATTCCTTCAAAAGAAACCATTTCAGAGTCTCTAACATTCACTCAAATATAACCTAATCCCTTTATCACTAAGGGCAGGTGTAACTACTGAAATCAGTGAACTCAATGAAAATATCGTGAAATAGAAGGCTACTTGGTTTACCATGTTTCAAGAGAAATTCAGATGTAACTAAAGACACAATGACTTATCTGCCAAGTGGCTTTGCAACATAAATAAGTCAAATCAGTCTCCAAGACTTCTAAACACTGAGTCATTGCTGAATGAGGAGAGCTTCTATGTTTTCAATGGGTTTACTTTCAAAAGTCAATTTATTGTAAAAATGTGCAAAAGCCAAAGTTTGCTCATATAGTACAGGCATTCTCATATTTTTCTGATTTAAAGGAACTGTGGGTTAACATTAGTCACTTCAGGAATAAAATCCCAAGATAAACCACTGGTTTAAATTAAAATAGTAATTCCCAAGAATGAAAATTATAGAGCACAATGTGTCAGCATTTTTAGGGAAGGACAAAATACAGTAGCAATCTCTGATTACCAGAAGTCTATAGTGTAGTATATAAACCACACATGAAAATCACAAATCATTGCCAGACGGTGATGGTGCATGCCTTTAATCCCAGCACTTGGGAGGCAGAGGCAGGTGTATCTCTGTAAGTCTGAGGCCAGCCTGGTCTACAAAGCAAGTTCCTGGACAGCTAAGACTTACATAGAGAAACCCTGTCTTGAAAAAAAAAGAAAGAAAATCACAAATTGCTATTAAGGTACTATAATAAGTGCTATGGATGTAGCTCACCTAGTTAGTGGAGTGTTTGCCCTGCATTCACATTACCAATGACATGATTAACAGCTGTGGTAGTGGTACACATTTATAATTCAAGCAATTCTTAAAACATAAAAGAAGGATCAGAAGTTCAAGGATTCAAATGAAGTCAAGATCAGTCTGGGCTACCTGAGAACCTGCCTCAAAAAAACTAAACTAAACAAACAATAGTAATAATATCAAATAGAGACAAAATCAAACAGATTTCCTACAATGGGGAAAAAAACTGAGGGACTGAAGTAAAGGCTCAGCAATTAAGAGCACTGGTAACTTTTCTCGGGGACCTGGGTTTCATTTCCAGCATCCACATAGAAGCACACAACCATCTTTAATTCCAGTTGCAGGGAATCTGACATCCACTTCTGGCCTTTACAGGTATCAGAAATGCAAGTGGTACAGAGACATACATGTAGGCAAAGTACAAACATAGGAAAACTTAAATAAAAGCTACTATCTTCTAGTAAGAAATCTGCTAAGAAAAACGTGGGTCAGGAGTAGCTATACAATGGTTTGGGCTATAAACATGAAGAGGCAATAGTATAAAAACAAGCACCAGTACTACCTATGTATCTGCAGAATTAGAGACTAGGACACTCTTGGATTCTGGTTATGCTTAATCTCTTGCTCACTTCATTCTTAACCCAGGGCCCCTACATTCACAGCAAACACCAAACTGATCCTAAAAGCCAAGCTGGCTAAGCAGGTCCAATGCTGTGACAAAGCAAGGCACTGAGTGTCCCTACAAGGAGCACAACCTGTTCTCAGTGGCCTAGAAGAACATACTCCAGGACTGCAGGAAAACTTTATTCCTTAATTTTTATTTGGACCTTCCTGGTACATTATTACTATTACATAAAAGTAATAATAGTTCACTTAAATACACATGTCTCCATATTTCCATAGGACTGAAAATGTATCTTGAATTTAAGTAATCTGAACTTGCAAAACCTAACTTTCAACTGAAGAATAGGAAATGTCCATCCAAATGATTGTCTAGTTGAAAGCAAGAGCTACATTTGTTAGCTAATTTCACACTTGATGCAATACACAATCATTAAGTTAGATATATATCAGGGGAGAAAACAACTGGAAGAAATGGTACTTTACTGGGCACACTCCTGTAAGACCAGCTCTTGGAAGATAGCAGAATTACCCCAAGTGTCAGACCAGCCTGGTCTATATAGATGAATTCCAGGAAAGCTACCTAACAAAACTAGCTCAAATATAGCAATTAATTCATTAATTAAAAATTTAACAACAGGATAAATGTAATTTAGCTGTACCTTTTTTTGGCTTTATGACAAAAAGAAATACACTTCCCCACATGCAATCTCAATACTATCCACAAGAAAAGCTTGAATCTTTATTCAAAGATAAGATACACAAAACAAAAAAAAGCCTCAAAACCTAAGAAATGAATTCATCTTCTAGCACAATTATCCTACTGTGAGAAAACCCACAGATAAAGTAAAAACTAATACAAAAAATTTAGTAAGCGGAGGGCCTCATCTGTTTACTGAATCATACCAAAGGAAAAATATTTTCATATATCAAATAAGTATTTCTAAGGAAGGGAGCAGCTCAGTGGTAGAGCAACTGCCTAGCATGAAGCTAGCATACTTGAGGTTCACACCCAACATGAAAACTATCTAAAATCATGAAAAATCTAAGATATACAAAAAGATCATAATTGTAAAAGCAAATAAGCTTTTTAAAATGAAAGCTGAGTAATAATGATGATTTAGAATTAATTTGTGTAGACATAGGCCAAAAGAGACAAAAAGCAGAAAATTACAGATCTGAATAAAAAAACAAGATTATTCTTCAACTCTGAATCAAATCCTGTGTAGTAGGAAAAAAGGAGCAACATTTTACATGTTTAAATCATAAGCTGGGGGTAAGAGCATCCTCAGGTAAATATGGAAGTCAAGACCATCCTGGCCTACTAAAGACTAGGTTGCAAAATAAGTAAGTCTGGCCCCAAATTTTTAGCCCACACATGTTATTCTATTTTTTCAAAGCACAATGAACATTGACACGTGCTGTGGGACAATGCTCTTGTACACTGTAAAGATTTGTCACTTGAATTGGTTTAATAAAATGGTGCTTGGCCAGTATCCAGGCAGGAGGTATAGGTGGGATGACCAGACTAGGAGAATTCTGGGAAGAGGAAGGGTGGAGTCAGAGAGAAGCCAGCCAGCTGCCCAGCAAGCAGGACATGTAAAAATGAGGTAACAAGCCACGAGCCATGTGGCTGGCAAAGAATAAATAGAAATTTGGGTTAATTTAAGTGTAAGAGCTAGTTAGTAATAAGCCCGAGTTACCAGCAAGCATTTATAATTCATATTAAGCCTCCAAGTCAATTATTTGGGAAGTGCTCCCCCCCTGGGTATTTGGGAACAGGCAGGTGGGAGAAAAACATCTGACTACAGACATTTAGTGGTCATGTAAAAAAGATCTCAGCCAGGTGTGGCTGCACATACTTTAGTCCTAGGGCTCTGGAGTCAGAGCCAAGTAGATCTCTGAGCTTGAAGTCAGCCTGCTGTACTCAGCAATGCCAGACCCACCAAGAATACATATTGAAAGTGTTTCAAAGAACCTAAAACAAAGGCCAGGCATGCTGGAGTAAGCCTTCATTCTAGCACTTGGGAGTCAGAGGCAGGAGGATCTGTCTCTTGAGTTCAAGGCCAGCCTGGTCTACATGCAAGTTCCAGAACAGACAAGGCTACATAGAAAGAATGTGTCAAAAAAACAAAACAAGGTCTATTTTCATTAATTCAAAATATTAAAGTTCTTTATTACTTAAGTCTAAAGAGTCTTTAAAATTTCATTGTCTTTAACATCGCAGCCTTCTATGGTACTGATAAAGATTAAAAATGATTCTTCTAAACCACTAATATTAAATGCAAATTTATTTTATTCATCCTCTCCTCATAGGAGCCAAAGCACTCCAAATATTATACTTTGCAAATATTTATTTTATGGCTACTAGAACAGACTAGTTCTATGAGGTCAGACCTTTTCAGATTATGCCATTATGTCATTGAAATAAAGAATAAGAAGTTCAAGAAAAAAAAATCCAGTCCTATGTAAATTTACTCACCACATTTATCCTAAGTGTTCTTTAAATACTGTTTTTGAAAATTTCTTTGTGGGTGTTTGTATATGTATATGTGTGTATGGTGTATGTGTTTGGGTATGTGTGATGTGTGAGGATTATGTGTTTGTGTTATATATGTGTATTTGTGTTTCTTTTTGTGTGTCTGTATTTGAGTAGTGTGTATTTGTGTGTGTGTGGTGTGTGTTTATGTGAATGTTGCATTTGTTCTTGTATATGTGTGTGTGAGAGAGAGGTGTGTGTGATCTGTGTGTTGGTTTGATGTATGCTTACAGGCACATGCTATACTTCATATGTAGCAGCCAATGGACAACTTTCAGGACTTGGTTCTCTCTTCCATGGGTTCCCAGCAACAAGTTTATTGCACCTGTATGACAATGTGCTTTGACCTGATGAGTCATCTCAAGATCTCACAAATACATGTAAATAAACTTGATAAAATAATTGCTGGCACCTAATGTCAGTACAAATACACTGTCTTGTGTGATTGCTTTTCAAACATACAAGAACTAACTCAGGTTTACTACTGAACCATCTTAGGTCAACTTCATGGGTAGGGAGATTTTAGTGCTTAAAATAATTTTATCTAAAGCAACAGTGGCTACAATTACCCAAATCCAGTATATGCACTGGTCTATGCAGTTGCTAACACCATTTTGAAACTTCACCAATGATAAATATTAGCTAGATAGATGCCTTTGACACAGGACAAAGTTGCCAATTTGAGATGTATACGAATTATAATACCATCCATAAAAGAGGAAGGTGACAGGGAAGTCCTTAAACTTTAAAAAATTACAGAATACATGTACTACAAAATAATCCCTATAGTGTGAAGATAACACATGATGCCAAGGTGAGAATTCCTTCCATAAAACTCTGTAGCTTATAAGTACCCACATTAAACCAATTTTATTTAAATTCCATTTTCTAGGCTCTATCTCCTAACTGCTATGATTCAGAATAACTCAGATGCTGTCAAGTAAGACCATGTATGGATAGCACATTGGATGGGAACAAATGCCCTCAGTCTTCACAGCCTTTGTTATACAGCTCTCACTGTATAAACTTCTTTCCTTTCTAACTCCAAAGGAAGCAGTAAACCTAGCTCCGCAGATCAGACACTAACTTGTAACTATTCAGGACTATAACGCCAGCACCCAGAAGGTACAACCAATTTTTCTGTGAAGCTTCCATGCTTCCTTGACTTCTAAGGGGTCATACATAGAAATAAGAAGTAGCCTGAATGCTTCACTACCTGAGTGCATCAGTCTCTCTCAGAAACTGGAAGGCACATTGTGCCCCAGGAGTCATGGACTCTAACCTGAAAATTCTATGACACTTGTCTCAAGGCAGGTAGGCCACATTAACTCCATGGTTCCCTGCAGAGCCTATTTCCCACTAAAATCCTATAATTTTGACCTCTACTGGCTTCCATTACTCTCAACATTTCCATCTTCCAGGTCCTACAAGAACAGCCAAGTAAGCTTTGTTTCCAGCTGGCTATGGTTTTTTGCCATGTAAAGTTCTGGTATCTTCAACATTCCACCAAATGTCAATATTCCCAGGTCCTTTGCAGCAGCAAAATCACATTTGAGGTACCATTTTTTGTTCTAAATTTCTTCTCTGTTGTGGTGATTAAATTCTCAAACCAAAAGCAACTCAGATAATGAACAGGTTTATTTGGTTGATACCTCTAAGTAACAGTCTATCGTTGTGGGAGCTTAGGATAGAAACTCAAGCTAATAACTGAAGGCAAAATATGGGAAAAACATTGTTTCTTGGCTTTATCTCTTGCTTTGTCACTGTCTCGTGCTTGGCTAGGTCTCTTGTCCAGCCCAAGACCACTTGGTAACATAGATGTCACCACAGGTAAAACAAAACACAAAGACAGACCTACAAATATATATCATGGTTTAAAAACTTTTTAAAACAAAATACAAAATAACAGATATTTAAAGAAACAGTGTACACCTAAAGCAACTTGTTTTGCTCTAATTGCATAAGTCACAAGCACTTTTGAAAACAAGTTTATTGTTATTTTGTGTACATTCATGCATGAGAATGTCTTCCATATGTATACAGGTGACACACACAAAGAAGAGGGTATCAAGAGTCTTGGATCTGGAGTAGTAGGTATGTGAACTCAGGTCATCACCAAGAAGAATATGAGCAGAGCCACCTGCCATGACCCATAGTACTTTCTATCCAGTAAAGTAGAAGTCTTTCACAGAGTACAACAAAAACAAAGCCAAAATAAATAAAGATGGAAAGAAAAGATCCTTGGGAACATGATGCATCAGTATTAAGATGTTGTGTATGGTAAATTTGGACCATAAACTGAATAGAATCCAATGACAATGCCCAACAATTTATAACAGGAAAGCTGATTCCAAAGCTACATTCACAGTGGAAACACTCAGAATACTCAATGGGATTATGAAAAAAATAGTACACAGATTGACACAATATGACTTCTATACTTACCACAAAACTACAGTAATCAAGAATGTGTATAATATTTGTGAAAGAATAATGGGGATAGAGAGAAAAGCCAAGAACAATGGCAGAGAAATATAATCAATTTTTAATCAATAGGCCAAAGGAACCTCAGATAGGAAAAATGTGGGCTTGACCAATGTTACCCAACTACCTATGATTCTCTGTGTACAGAAATTAAATAAATGCAGGTTCACAACTTTCACAAAATTAACTCAAAGTGACCCTTAAACTTTATGTTTCTGACCCTCCAGCTACTCATATTTCTCCCAAAGAGAGAAGCTGCATGCTCTAGGGGTCTCTGTGGAAATGGAGGTGATCTCCAGCTATGGCTCTGCAGTCCTATAGTGGTATTTTATTTGTGCTGAAATGTGATTTTATTTGTATGTTAATAAATAAAGTTGCCTAAGAGTCAGAGCTATTAGCAAGCCATAGCGAAAGCCAGGGCGGTGGTGGTGCACGTCTTTAATCCCAGCACTTGGTAAGCAGAACTAGGTAGATCTCTGTGTGTTCAAGGATACAGCCACAATTGGAGACACACGCCTTTAATCTCAATACCAACCATAGAAGACCTGGAGTGACCTACAGACAGACAGTGATGAGACGGTCATGTGGTTGGGTTTACAACCAATGAGAAGGAAGAACAAGAACTCTTTATAAGACAAACACACAGGAAGTAGCTCCCTTTTTGGAGAGGTCTCCTAGAGGAAGAGGCTAGCTGGCGGCAGGCGGGTAAGGCTCTTAGCTCTGACCTCTTGGGCTTTTATCTTTACATTGGCTCTGTGTCTCTTATTTAATAAGACGGTTGGTTACATCTACATCTGGCGCCCAACGTGACAAGAATCCATAAAAACCGCTTGACTTGGCTTGGCGGCGGGTCCGGTTTCCCGCCCGGGCAGCCGGCTCCCTAGGCCAGGCGGCCGGCTCCCTAGCCCGGGTTTAGGCCGGACTGACCGTAGCCCCAAGCGGTTAGCTTAAAGCCGGTGCTGTAAACAATTCAGGCCTGCCCTGCCGAACAGGGTACCTGCCTGTAAAGCCAACGCACGTGGTCGGAGTTTAAGGAAGCCGTAGCCCAGGCTTGGCAGCCCAGGCTTGACTCGCCTCAAGCCGCAACACGTGGCTGGATTTAAGCTTTTAGTAGCTCGCTTTCTTGCGCTCTCTCTCTCTCTCTCTCTCTCTCTCTCTCTCTCATTTGTGCTGAAATGTGATTTTATTTGTATGTTAATAAATAAAGTTGCCTAAGAGTCAGAGCTATTAGCAAGCCATAGCGAAAGCCAGGGCGGTGGTGGTGCATGCCTTTAATCCCAGCACTTGGTAAGAACTAGGTAGATCTCTGTGTGTTCAAGGATACAGCCACAATTGGAGACACACGCCTTTAATCTCAATACCAACCATAGAAGACCTGGAGTGACCTACAGACAGACAGTGATGAGACGGTCATGTGGTTGGGTTTACAACCAATGAGAAGGAAGAACAAGAACTCTTTATAAGACAAACACACAGGAAGTAGCTCCCTTTTTGGAGAGGTCTCCTGGCGGAAGAGGCTAGCTGGCGGCAGGCGGGTAAGGCTCTCAGCTCTGACCTCTTGGGCTTTTATCTTTACATTGGCTCTGTGTCTCTTATTTAATAAGGCGGTTGGTTACATCTACACAGTCCCTCATGCCTCCTGGTGGTTTCTGGTAAACTCAGCCCCACTGATACCCAATCCCAGAATAAGAGAAGAATAAATTAAAATCTGTTTCCTGCCACATGGATTATGGCACAAGATGTGGAATCTGCCCGATCTACCTGCCCAACACCATGCACATCTGAAAATCTCTGCTCATCAGAAACTCCTTTTGTCCCCTGGAACTGAACTTTACTGAATCACTCCATGATGGCTTGTGGTAGCAGAAAGTTAAAAGCATTCTAATCATGTATTGCTGAAGGATGATCCACATCACCATCTTTCTACCAGTTGCTCAACTATTTGTAACATTAATACGACAAACCTGAACGTGGAATACAATGGTCAGAACTTACTTCTAGAAACCAGACCTTCAGTTTTCCAATCTGTCTTCCCACTGCACACCAAAAGAAATGTCTGTGTATACACACTGGACACATATTACAAGCATTACAACCTCCCATAGCCAGGGTGGCAGAGGCTCCTCCTCCCCAGGGAATCCATATCCAAGGAGGCTCAGAGGAAAGTCTTCCACTGCCCAGGTCAACAAATGGACCAAGAGAGCCACAGTCTGCCTCATGGTCCCTCCCAGTCCCAGCCACTCTGACAGCTCAGCAGAAGTGCTCCTCCTAGTTTGGGGTCACTGGCCCCCTCACTCACCATGACATGGCTTGTGGTCTCCCTCAAAGCTCCCTATATCATAAACAGAGAAGTCTGGAAAGAACCTGCAAGCTACCTCCCACTGGTACTCCTGATTGCAAAGCCTTCCCAGAGTTTAGTTAGCTAGGATCACCCAGCTGGGCCTCAGGACATTAGCTGCTCCCTACTGGGTGAGGAGAAATCAAATGACTCAGCACAGACTTTCCCAGCTCTACCCTTCCACCCCAGGGACAGTAAGGTCCCTAGTCTGAGAAATTTGTATTTTAGTAAAAATGCTTCCAGTCTCCCAGAGCACTTCCTGTTCCTCTTCCAAGGCACAGGGTCCTTTGTGTGCACATTCCATTACACACTCTATGTCCAGTGTAGCCAACCCATTCCTTCATAGCTGGGAAGTCCTGGAGTTAAACATAGGTCACATTCAAACAGTAGCTGTTATCACTGTTTAACACTATTTAAAGCAAAAAGAGATCATGAATTAGAAAACAATTGGGTTATGAAGAGTAGGTTTTGGAGGCAGGAAAGAGACTGTGAACATGATGTAGTTATAATATCAAAGGATTATTTTTAAAAAAATGAAACATGCTTTATGGCTATGTGTTCCAGAGACTAGGGATTTGTATGAGAGCACACCAAGGATTACTCACATATTTTCTCTCAGACTGAACATCTTTTTGTTGTTGTTGTTGTTGTTTGTTTGTTTGTTTTTTGAGACAGGGTTTCTCTTTGTAGCTTTTGGAACCTGTCCTGGAACTCACTTTGTAGATCAGGCTGGCCTCAAACGCAAAAAGATTTACCTGCCTCTGCCTTCTGAGTGCTGGGATTAAAGGCGTGCGCCACCACTGCCCGGCCCAGATTGAACATCTTAAATGAGGAAAATAACAGTCCTGTCAGGCAGGGTCACACCATTTTACCCAGATCATCTGTTTTCGCTGAACCAGTGTTACTATAGTTATTTGGCTTCATGATAGGTTCAGACCTTTATCTAGATTCTTGATTGCCCTGGTCTGTGGACCCCAAAAAGCAGCCAGTCAGGACATTTATGAATCATCTAAAATTGGTTACCTGATTCTACATTGCTAATCTCAACTACTGCCAAAGGAAGAAACCCCTTTCCTTCTCACTGACCAGTCAAGGCCCAGCCTGGAAGGAGTTGCAGGAGTTTCTTCCCAGCCCTGGGCAGCAGAGGCAGGATTAGGTGTGTTCAAATCAATTCTCAACTACATAGCTCAAAGCAAGCATGGGCTACAGAGATATTGTTCTAAACATAACAAAATAAATCAGTAGCACTTCAGAAAAATGACATTCTAAATGACTGAGAAACACTGGTAATAAAAATAAGAGTGGGAATGCATTTAAAGAACATGAAATTTCAAAAACTATACTAATTGAGTTTTTACAATGATAGAAGTAATTTATTTCTAAGATAAAACATGTAGCTATATTGATTTAGATAAAGATTACACCCTTCCCTAGCAGAGGGAATGCCTTTAATAATAGACTTATTGTCCTGCCCATAAACACATGTTGGCTGCTGATATCTGTAACCTGACATGACAGTCAATAGCTGGTTTCTCAAACCTCTGAGCTGACTTAACTGTGTCAAACAGGACTAAACATATTTGAGTAGTAGAGTTCCCTAATTGGAAAATCAATATTCTTTGGCTAAAGCTAACCTTCCCAACATGAACCTTCCCAATCTGGTCTGTCTTCATTCATATGACATGAATTAATACATACTAGAAAATTACAAAATCACTCCCCATGCTAAAATCAGGTCCTTTTTCAAAATTGTGACTCGAGCAACTGATTGCCTACCCTGTTTCTCCCTGCAGTGCACACAATAAACTATTCCTCCTACTCTGGTCTGAAGGCAGAAGCCAGGCTCCACATGCAAATCCTTTCCCTGTGACTACAATGGATAGTCTACTACATGATACAAATTGATAATTTTTAAACTCTGAGGTGGTATCGAGCCACAACAATACATTGTAGAGATTCAGCTGTATATTAAAGCTATACCTAGAAAGTCAAGGAATTTTTCTAGAGGAAACCATTTATCAAGGAACATTTGGTGTCCTTCAGTTTTTAATATATCAGCTGTCTTCTGCTATGACCTTCTTGTGTTCATATGCTACTAGACCATATGGCAAACAGCAAAAACAGGGTTTTTGTTGTTGTTTGAGTTCTTCCCTATTTCCTGATATCAAGATGACACTAAAGACTTACATCAAGTACAGGGCTAGAAACAAGGCTGAGCAGAAAAGTTTATTCCCAGGACCAAGGTCAGGTTTTTGACAACTTCTTGTAACTTCCAATACAAGAAGATCCAAGGGTTTATCATTTTCTCTTGTAAGCACTCATTCTTTTAACACAGGTATTCAGGCAGCTAAAGGTTTATTTACAGAGGTTTTCTTAATTATGAATTGGTTCATGTAATAGATCATGCTGCAGGTTGAGGATGTGAGATCCTAGCCTTCTGCTTTACCTGCCATGTCTGACATTTATTGCCATGCCACTTTCATGGTGATCCTGTATCCCTCTGGAACTAAGGACTAGATTAAACATTCGTAAGTTGACAGAGACATTATGTTTTGTCACAACAACAGAAAAGGCACTAATACACATCCATAAACTTTTACACCTGAATTAGACACTTCATGTAATTGAAGAGAAGTATGAAATCTAAAAGAGTTACTTTATTTTTTAAATCAATAGGGCTTTTGTCCATGAGTTTGAAGGTGCAAACAAAGTAAAAAATGGACATTATCATGCTAGACAAGACTGTTGATATTGTCAGATTTTTTCTTGTTCAGAATAAATAATCTTTTTTAACCGAATAAAAGTGTGTTGGCTAAAAATTTTACCAAAATTTTTATCACCATATTCCCTCTGGTATTAGTGTTTCAGATCCTCAAAGATTACTGTGATATTAACAGATTGGTTGCAAACTAAAAATTTACTCTTATAAAAGGCTATCACGAAATGCAAAACATTACCACATTGACTACAATTACAGGGTTTCTTTGTAGTATGATTTTTTTTTCTCATGATTTAGAAGATTTCTGATAAATGCAAAGGCTTTACCACATTGAGTATATTCATAGAGTTTCTCTGCAGGATGATTTTTTCTCATGATTTAGAAGACTTCTGATACATGCAAGGACTTTACCACATTGAGTACATTCAAAGGACTTCTCTACAGTATGTGTTCTTGTACGTGCCGGAAGATTACTGAGTTGTGAAAAGTCTTTACCACATTGATTACATTCATAGGGTTTCTCTCCAGTATGTAATCTTTTATGTTTTTGGAGAGTACTCTGATGTGCAAAAGCTTTACCACATTGTTTACATTCATAGGGTTTCTCTCCAGTATGTGTTCTCTCATGCATTTGAAGATGACTGTGTTGTGAAAAGGCTTTACCACACTGATTGCATTCATAGGGTTTCTCTCCAGTATGTGTTCTTTTATGCATTTGAAGATTAGTGAGTTGTGAAAAGGCTTTACCACACTGAGGACATTCATAGGGCTTCTCTCCAGTATGTGTTCTTTTATGCATTTGAAGAGGACTTTGTTCAGCAAAGGCTTTACCACATTGATTACATTCATAGGGTTTCTCTCCAGTATGTCTTCTTTTATGTATTCGGAGATTACTGTAAAATGCAAAGGCTTTACCACATTGACTACATTCATAGGGTTTCTCTCCAGTATGTGTTCTTTTATGTCCTTGGAGATGACCATGACTTGCAAAGGCTTTACCACATTGACTACATTCATAGGGTTTCTCTCCAGTATGTGTTCTTTTATGTCTTTGGAGATGACCATGACTTACAAAGGCTTTACCACATTGGTTACATTCATAGGGTTTCTCTCCAGTATGTGTTCTTTTATGCATTTGAAGAAGACTCTGTTCAGCAAAGGTTTTACCACATTGATTACATTCATAGGGTTTTTCTCCAGTATGTCTTCTTTTATGTATTTGGAGATTACTATAAAATGCAAAGGCTTTACCACATTGAGTACATTCATAGGGTTTCTCTCCAGTATGTGTTCTTTTATGGATTTGTAGATAACTGTGATATGCAAAGGCTTTACCACATTGATTACATTCATATGGTTTCTCTCCAGTATGTGTTCTTTTATGCATTTTAAGATTATTGATTTGGGCAAAGGCTCTACCACATTGATTACATTCATACGGTTTATCTCCAGTATGCAATCTTTTATGTTTTTGGAGAGTACAGCGATATGCAAAGGCTTTACCACATTGATTACATTCATAGGGTTTCTCTCCAGTATGTGTTCTTTGATGGATTTTGAGACTACTGTGACTTCCAAAGGCTTTACCACATTGATTACATTCATAGGGCTTCTCTCCAGTATGTGTTCTTTTATGTATTTGGAGACTACTGTGACTTCCAAAGGCTTTACCACCTTGATTATATTCAAATGGTTCCTCTCCATTATGTGTTCTTTTATGTATTCGGAGATGACCATGACTTCCAAAGGCTTTACCATACTGATTACATTCATAGTTTTTCTCTCCAATATGAGTTCCTTTATGTATTTTTAGAGTACTCTGATGTGCAATGGCTTCACCATATTGAGTAACTTCATGGAGTTTCTCTCCAGTATAATTTCTTTTGTGTCTGCAAGGATAATAAGTACATATAAAAGCTTTACCACACTTATTGCATTCATAACTCTCCTATAGTATGAGTCATTCTACATTTGCAAAGTGAACCAAGATGAACAGAAATATTTACCCATTTCTAGTACTCATAAGGCTTTTCTGCAATGTGAAGTTGTTGATGTATTCCCAATGAAGCTTGAAAACCAATTATTTGTAAACCTGAATCACATTCAACAAAGTGTCTAGAAGTGGGGACTACTACATATCTTCTAATTGAGACAGAGAGAAAAAGATACATTGTTTTTTTCCCCATATCCCTATGCTCATATAGCCTATATCCAGAGTGACATATGGTAAACCTAGTAAGCAAAGAATAACAAACAAAAGGTTTCCACACTGTATTCACAGTTTGACCTATCTGTTCCTCATAGACATGTGTATAGGAATTAAGGTTTCTCCACAAATATTACCCCTTGACTCTTGGCTCTAACTTCCCCTCTCCCTAAACTTAGCAAAGTCAAAACAAGTACATGAATAACAACAGCTTTACTATGGATTATTTGATTAGTAGAAAGCTTTAGATATGTACTTATCACCTATTCAATGTAGTATAACTTTTGCAATATCTGACTGAGTGTTATGAAACTAAATGGATTGGCAGTTCTACAGCATAGTTCTCATGGGGCTATGATTCAAATGGTGATATCTGTTAAGGCATTGTTTCCTTGTCTTCTCTTTTAAAAGAATGCCTTGCAAACATAATTAACACTGATCTTAAGGTATATGGTTTTTTGAGAATTTAATAATCAACCATGCACTTTAAGCTGTGTATAGCAGGAATCTTAAATGGTCTTATTAATAAAATCAAACCTGAAGCCAGATATTGTGGTGAATGCTAGAAGATCAGAGAAGCAGAACAAGCCACAGCTACCTCATCTTGCCAATTCCTCAGCTGATCCTGTTTCCTCAGACTGGAAACCTCTGAGTCCTCATCCAGAATGAATTGCAGCTGAACTGCTGCTCCAAAGCCTGAAAGCTTAACCAGCTAAAAGCTTCTAGTTTCTAGTCTTCACGTCTTATATACCTTTCTGCTTTCTGCCATCACTCCCTGGGATTAAAGGCTCACTTTCTGGGATTAAAGGCATGAGTCACCATGCTTGGCTGTATCCTTGAGCACACAGAGATCCAGGTAGATCTCTGCCACTGCCTATCCTCTATGTTTAATATTGTGGCTGTTCTGTTCTCTGACCCTAGATAAGTTTATTAGCATGCACAGTATTTCGGGGAACACAATACCACCACAGCTGTGCTTATTTACATCGTTACTTTTCTTTACAACTTCCAGGACATATTAAAATTTCTTGAGAGGCACATTTGTATCAGTTTGTACATGAAAATTACCTTCTGTGTCTTCTAGAACTTTCACAATGTTCTTCAATGTTATGGTCTTCCCAATTGTAGCCTAAAATATAGTACCAGAAAAATGTATGGTATATTATTGGAAATTATGCTATATTTGAGTTACTATCTTCAGTGAACCTTAGAACCATGCCTGATTTATTCAGGTCATCAATAACAAAGAAATAGTTGTCTCCTTATTTTAATATGTGAAGGAAAATTCAGTCTTACCTATAGTAGTGAGGTTCCAGTAGGTCTCCAGCATCACATCTTTATAGAGATTCTTCTGAGAAGGATCCAGCAAAGCCCACTCTTCTTGAGTAAAGTTCACATGCACATCATCATAGGTCACTGCATTCTAAAAGATTCCAAAAATGTGTACAACAAAAAGCATGATACTGACAACATTGTAAATGTATACTTCATTGACAATATAGTCATATAATTCTGGTGTTTCCCACACTCAATCCATGACATGGACATTATAGTATCATCACAAAGGCACTTTAGAAGGAAACTGAATAGGAGGTTCACCTGTCATTTCTGCACCCTTGCAGAATTGCAAGGTCACAGTCACCCAGTCACATTGCAAAAGAAATGACTATTAGCAGACAGAGACAAGCAAACAGATCAGCAGTACTGAGTACATCAGAGAAATTGTGTTAACAATTACTAACTACAAAAAAGGAAAAATAGAAGGCAAGCTGAGTGTATTGGGTCATGCCTTTAATCCCAGCACTCAGAAGGCAGAGAGTGATTCTTCTGAATTGAATGTCACTCTAGTCTATGCAATCAGTTCCAGGGCAGCAAGAAGTATATAGCAAGACCCTGTCTCCTCTGCAAAAATCAATCAAACAAAAAATTAGAAAGAACTCAGAAGTTTTTACTGAAGTTCCTACAAAGAGTTATGTATTCCCTCCAGTTCTGTATTCATATTCCAGAAACCTGAAGTGCCCCAGTTTAACTCTAGCATTAATAAGATCTTATTAAAAAGGAATGAGTATTTAAACAGTTACAAATAGACAGATGAAAACATTAGCAATGCAAATATTGATCATAAATAATTAACATAAGGCAGTAGAGATGGCTCAGTTTGCTGGTCTTGCATATAGGTAGGCTCAATTGCCATTATGTACATGGGGGATCACAACTACCCATTATTCCAAGTTCATGGGTCCTGAGACCATTTTTTGACTACTGTGAGGACCAGGCACATATGTAGTGCATATCCATGCATATAAGCAAAATGCTCATATATATTTTGAAAAATTCAAAACACAACAGGCAGGAAGAATATCACACACCTGCAATCCAATTACTCAGAAGGCTCAGGCAGTACTAATGTCATGAATACATGCCATCCTGGGAAAGAGAATGATATCCTCTGCCAAATTTCGAAATTCAAGATGTAGGTGAAATTCAGCACAATAGTACATGTGTAACATGTATAAAAACCTACATTTCAGGCCTATCACCCAATAATATAAAAACAAAGAAAGCCAGAAATGTTGTCCCACCTTTAATCCCAGCACTTGGGGGCCACAGTCAGGTAGATCTCTGAGTTAGGGGCCATTCTGGTCTACAGAGCCACTTTCAGGACAGCCAGGGATACACAGACAAACCTTGTCTTAAAAAGCAACAAAATTAAAATAATAAAAACTGCAGGCTAGCAAAACAGCTTAGCAATTGTTTCAATTGTTTTATATGATTTAGGAATAGAGTCTATAATGATGGTGAAGGTATAACCACAGGAGATGGAAGCCAGCTGATCAGTTTCAACCACAATACAGTAATGTTTCAACTACAATACCTACCTAGGAGGTTCTTCATTCAATCAACTACATTCTGAACCAGGTCACTGTAGGCTCATGGCCATCCATGAAGAAAGTACATATAGTCACTTCAATAATCCTAATAGTCTATAACAACCCCTACACTATTCAAATGTCCAAAGTCCTTTGACACTCAAGACAATCTCTTGACTGTGACATCCTGTGAAATCAGAAAACAAATCATACCTTTCCAACATACAATGCCACACAATAGCCATTCCCATTCCAAAAGAGAGGAATGGGTACATAATGAGGGAAGATTGGGCCAAGACAAGACAAACCTAGCAGGGCAACCATCAAATCCTATAGCTCTGTGTCAGACAAATAGGACTTCAGTTTCAAAGGGCTTAGAAGGCCCTATCCCTGAAACTCCTCATACATCTCTCTCTTTGGTTACTTCCACTCTCTATACACAGCTCTCCATGACAGATATTTTATAGCTTAGGCATCACAACATTTTATGGTCTCAAAATACAACCTAGCGTTCATCCTCACAGCATCATGCAATAAACTCTCAGTCTCCTCACTGGGACTCTTGACTCTGCCAAACAAACTGCCTGTAACTGTGCTGAACTGAAACCACAGACTAAGAATCCATGATGTCAAATCTTTCTTGTTTCCAGAAACAGTACAACATCAATGATACCCCCAACTTTGGTTTCTAAGCTGTGATTGGGCCAGAGTTGCAGCATGTTTTGTATGAAGTTGCTTACTGGAACTAGGAATCACTTTGCCTACTCCTTCCATTAATTGAGGGCACAGAATGATTGATTCTTACCCTTAGGGCACCCTGCTAGGCATCCAATGTGGAGGGAAGGACTGCTGTGGAATAGTCTTTCTGTATACTGTGAATATGTGTTGCTACCACTGGTTAATAGCCAGCAGGGACGCAAGATGTAATGGAATACAGGAAAAGCCATGAGACACATGGCAATACACAGATGAACAGATATGGGTTAATTTAAAATGTAAGAGCTAACTAGCAAGAAGCTTAAGCCATAGACCAAACAGTTTGTAATTAATACTAAGCCTCTGAATGATTACTTTATAAATGGCTGTGGGACCATGGGGCCAGGCGAGATAGAGAAAAGCTTTCTGTCTACAAAGGACTTCCTCTTTAATGGTGATAATCTCCCTGAAATTTTCTGCCTCTGTTTCAGCACTTGACTGCAAACTACCTAGTGCTGTTTTTCTGTACAACCCCATAGAATTTTTATTTATTTCTGCCCCACTTGCTTTTTTTCACTGTAGTCCTGAATGAGTCATCAGTAATAGCCATCCAAGAGATTCAATGTTCCAGCTCAGTAATCAGCCCATTATTTTTTAATTCCACCTTCCTCAATTTTGAGTAAAATAAGAAAGGTTTGGGGCCAAAATATCACACAAATGATCTCTAGCCTAATTTACCATGAATTCTACTTCCCATTGAAATCCTAATACCTGGACCCCTACTGTCTGTCATTACTCTCAGCACTCCCATCTTCCAGATCCTACAAGAGCAGTTTATTAAGCTATGTGTAGAGCTTACGGCTCTTGATATCCAAAGTCTTGATATCTTCCACATCCCTCTAGAAGATCGTATTCCCAGGTTCTGCCCAGCAACACAGTCACTTTTGGTGTACCATTTTTATTCTAACTTGAATCTCTGTTGCTGAGATTAAATTGTCCAACCAAAAGCTTCTTAGGTAATAAATAGGTTTATTTGGATGATTATGTCAGAGTATAGTCCATCATTGTGGGAGCTTAGGATAGAAACTCAAGCTAGCAAGTGAAGGTAAAAACCACAGGGAAACTTTGTTTCTTGGCTTTCTCTCTTACTTGGTCATTGTTTCATGCCCAACTAGCTCTCTTATCTAGCCCAGGCCTACTTTGGGATATTGCCACCCTCAATGGAAGGTCCTTTGCACATCAATCATTAATCAACACAGTCTCTCACAGACATGGCAACCAGTCATTCTGATGGAGGCACATCCTCGATGTTCCCTCAGGGGACTGTAGGTTCAGATATGTTGACTGCTGGTGCTAACTAGGAAACAGAGACAATCATATACAAGAAGGTTTTAAAAACCAAAACCAATGTATTAACCATATCAATGATTTAAATAGCAAAAATGCAAACATTGATGACAGTAACAACTGGAAAACACAGATATACCGAGAAATGAGAAGAGGCAAGGCTCTAAGATCAAGAAGAGAAAACTAAAACTGTTTCTCCACAGAAAGTCTCCAAACCAACAAAAACTCAAGGAACTCATAACATAATATAGTAATCTGTCAAAAATAGGTAAAGGTCTATCATATAACACAAAAGGCACCACTGATAAAAGGAGGCACAAAGACAGACCTACAAATTTAACATGGTCCTCTTAAACAAGAACTACAAGATTCTAGCCAAAATCAAAAGCAAGTATCATCCCTTGAACACACCAGCCAAGAAGGCCAGTAGAAAAAGGCAACACTCAGCCAACACATGCTCTAAAAATCCAGAAAGCAAACAGAAACCCAGGAACAAAACTCCCATCCAACCAAGACAAACTCAGAAATCAGTACCTAGACCCATAATCACTCCAAACCCAGTTGCTAGACACCAGCATAGGAACATAATCAATACCAGCCAGGGCACTATGTTACCACCACAGCCCAGCTATCCTATCCCAGCAGGTACTGAAATTCCACCACAGCTGAAATACAGGGGAAAAAAAAGACCTTAAAACCAACTATATGGAGATGATAGATGTACAAATAAATCCCTCAAAGAAAGCCAGGAAAACAGAAATAATTGGAGGAAACCAATAAACTTCTTAAATAAAGAACCAAACAGTTGAAGGAAACAAAACTGTTCAAGAGCTGAAAACGGAAACAAAAGCAATAAAGAAAACACAAACTGCAGAATCCTGGAAATGAAACCAGTCTGGAAGGAGGAGCAGGAATGTCTTCCCAGCAATGGGCAGCAAGGTAAGGATTATGTGTTCAAAGCAATTCTCAATTACATACTGTGAGGCAAGCCCAAGCTACAGGAGACATTGACCTAAACCAGTAGTTCTTGACCTTTCAAATGCTGTAACCCTTGAATACAGTTCATATCCCAGTAGTGACTGCCAATTATAAAATTATTTCCATTGCTAGTTCATAACTGCAATTTTGCTACTTTTGTAAACTGTAATATAAACATCTGTTTTCTGGTAGTCTTAGGTGACCCCTGTGTGAGCATCTTTGACTCCTGGGGTCATGACTCACACAGGTTGAGTAACACTGCTCTAAACTGACATAGATAGATAGATGATAGATAGATGATAGATAGATAGATAGATAGATAGATAGATAGATAGATAGCACTTAAGAAAAAAATAGAATGAAATTCTTAATGACTGGCAACTATTGAAAAATAAAAACAAATAAGAGATTAGAGCAGTAATGCATTTAAAGAAAAAAAATTTAAAAAGTTATACCAATAATTGACTTGTTAAAGGGATAAAAATAATTGGAACAACATTTAGCTACACTGACTTTGAAAAAGACTAGGTAGGCCTCTCCCTGGTAGAGAGAATACCATTAACAAGAGACTGTATGACTTGTCCCATGTAAAATGTTAGCTGCTGAGTGCTGTAAGCTGACCCAGAGCTATAGCCAATGGCCTCTCTAACCTCTCAGCTGACTTAATTGTGTCAACAAGGATTGCACATATCTGTATAGAGGAGTTCCCTAATCAGAAACTGAATACTCAATGGTTCAAGCTACCCTCCCTAAATTGTACACTCACCAATTCTTTCTGTCTTCATTCACATAGAAGAAATTAATACATGCTGGAAAATTACCAGAAAGTCACCCACCCTCCCCCATCAGGCCCTTCTTTATGATGGAGACACCTGCAGCTCACTGCCTTAAACTTCAGTCTGTGATCTAGCTATTGTCTAGTCTTTTTTCCCATCAGTGTACACTACTACAGGTTTTCTTTTAATAGTCATGAAAGACCCTAACCCTTCAGGCTTACACCCCCAAGCCCCAGAAAATAAGGAACTAAAAATCTAGTTCCCAGGGCAAGCTGATTCAGCCATTATTCAACCACCCCTGCAACAATATAACAATGTAAAGAGATTTCTGTTAAGAGATGTGCTCAACTGTGACTGGGATAGTTGCAAGTGTTCCAGGAAGGACCACTGTGACCTTTGTGTAAACTCCACTCCTGCCAATTCTTCCCCCCCTTGAGATTTCAGGAAGAATGTGCCAATTCTTCCTGTACAGGTACTGACGTAACTGTACCCACTCTGTGATCACTCTGTGAATGTATAGGAATTGTAATCTTATGGCTTTTGTGGGGTTTTCCTTTAAAAGTGTCTATGTGACTGTAATGCAAGGCAACTCATGCTCTTTGAGCTGAGTTTGCCCGACTGTACAGCTGCAATAAAAACCTCTTGCTCTTGCATCAACTGGACTGGAGTCTGGGTTCTTAGGGCGCCCACTCCAAGACCCTAACCTTTGGGGCCTAACAGTCACACATAGGACAAAAGTTACATTTTGAGATTTAAGCATTATAGTATTGTGAAAAGTGCCAGCAGAGCTGATACTAAAAGATATATAGTGGCTCAGAAATGTTGACCTGTGCCTGAACTAGAGTCTGTGACACTCCTAGAGTCTTTTTGTCTAAAACTCAGCACTCTGCAGGCAACACTGAGATCTAAAGGGAATCAGAATTTATGATTCCTGATTGCAGAGTGCTAGTTAAAAATGTTTATGTAGTCACTGAGTTAAAGTTGCCTGCTTGAGAGAATGCAGGGGCAAACGGTCAAAGAGGCTATCTACTCAGATAGGTTGTGAGTATACAATTCTCTCATCTTCTTGGGCTCTTCAGTAGTTTAAGGTTATGATTCTTTCAAGATTCCTTATAAGATTACCTCTCAAGATAATAAGGTAATGGATTCTTTCTTTATAACTACAGTTTACAGCCTGTCAATAAAGGGGTTGACTGAGAAAATATGCTCCTTGCTTGCACATAACAGGCTACTTAGATATATTGCATGAGAGTTGTTGGGATGACTCTGTTTTTAATTCATGTCTTTACCTATGGAATGTAACCTTTCTTAGGACTCTTGAATTGCCTGAAAGATTGTGTTGGGTTTATAAGCAGTGAAAAGGGAGAACAGCATGAGAGAACAGCATGAAAGAACAGCATGAGAGAACAGCATGAGAGAACAGCATGAGAGAACAGCATGAGAGAACATGTGAGCGAATAAAGAGACCATCAAAAGAGTGCATGAGAGTTTTCAATTCCCTAAAACTCCTCAGATATAAAAGTCTTAGATTTGCTGATGTTGTGGAATTCCCTTCAAGCCCTGAGTGCTGCCTTGGAGGCTGGCTCTCTGAGGCAGTGTTATATTAGGATCACCCATGCTGTTCCAGGAACAGTCCAAGACTCTACCAATTTCTGAAATCTCAGAAGGCAATGGGAGCCCCATGGAAAGCTCTGTAAAGCATCTGGGCACCAGGAAGTACTTGGAGGGCATTTGGGCTCAAAGAACAGTCTGGAGAGTGGCTTAGAGACTAAAGAATCAGAAGGCGACCTAGTGGCAGAAAGGTCCTTAAGAAGGGTAGGTAGATGCCTGCCTTACTTTCCCTGCATCAGGTTCTCACCTATATGACCATGGCAAGCTGTTCCTGGGCTGTTCCCAGAATCCTGTTGCTCCTAACAGCTACAGCAGCAGCACTATGACCTCTATCTCTCTGGGTTTCATCATCAGCCCTGATTGACTCTAGGGACTAGTCCTAGGGCTGCAAGTGATCAGGCAAGATGACACTGACCCTCTTTCAGGTCCACAAATATTCGAGATAGGCAAGACAGGAGCTGAGTTGGTGCATAGGGCCTGTGAGCTTGTGCAGCTCCACCTCCCTGCCTCCCTGGGCCACGCCTGCCAATCTCTACTAAACACACCCTCTCCCTGAGGCAAACCCAGAAGAAATCACTCAGCTCATCTCCTCACAAGAACAGCAATCTCTAGATGCACCCCCAGGCAGATCCCTCAAAGACACATCAATATAACATGCTCATAAACATTCCCCCCCCCTCTGGAAATGCCCTTTCAGACATTCTTTCAGTCTGATTCAGAGGACCTGGAAGTCCTGTGGTGACCTCAGTTTTGAGGAAAGAGGCAGAATGAGGAGTGCTTGGCAGCTAAACTGGAGAGCTGCTCTAGATCAAGGCCAGTGGAGATAACAGGGCCACCCATCCACAGGGCTCTGGAAGAGGAGGCCTGGAACTCCAGAGCAGAAATCATATAGGAGCTGGGAAGCCAAAGCCAAGCTGGCAAGGCAGACAGACCCTGAGCCCTGCAAAAAGATCTCAGATGAAAGAGCAAACATAGCCAGTAGACATACTAACATAGAAGGATTTGGGGAGGATTAAATGAGATCCTATTCCTAGACAAAGTACTATAGTAAACTAATAGTTGGTTATCCAAAACAAAGTGGCCTGCCCTGAAATCATATAAATTGAAGAAATACCAAATAGACTCAGCAGCTTATATTTATTTTATGTGAATGGACATATAAATATATATGCAATAATAACAAAAGGGAAACAATCAGTTTGAGACAGAGTAAGTGGGGGCATGGAGCAGGCTTTCTTTTAGGCCACCAACCAGCTCTCAAATCATGACATGGAGACTTCCTGTTAGTTATGAATGCTCAGTCTTAGCTTAGACATTTTGCTCCAGGGCTTTTTATCTTTTTTCCCTTTCTTTTCTTTCTTTCTTTTTTCTTTCTTTCTCTTTCTTTCTTTCTCTCTCTCTCTCCCTCTCTCTCTCTTCCTTTTCTTTCTTTCTTTTTTCTTCTTTCTTTCTTTCTTTCTTTTTTCTTCTTTCTTTCTTTCTTTCTTTCTTTCTTTCTTTCTTTCTTTCTTTC
>CABHPR010126300.1:0-14402 GCA_902168415.1 Peromyscus melanophrys | reverse complement strand
CTGACATTTTGACATAATGTTTTTCATATGTCAACATTCAGTTCTCTTAATTGCAGAGCCTCCAATGGCTTTGAAGTCTTGGGTGTTCTAGTGCTCCCCCATGAACTCCACTTCTTCCACTACCCTCCCAGTGCCCTGGTCCTCCTCCCGCTTCTGCTCCACCAGGCAAATCGTGGCTCACTTCTAGACCTCACTCAGTCCCTTCCAGAGGAAGTCTTCCCTGTCTCAACGAAGCAAGGTCCCCACAGGAAGCAGAGCCTGCCCGCCAGTGCAAGCCGACGCTATTTTGTCCTTTGCTTCTCTAGTTGGCAGAGAAAGCTACTTCAAGAAGGTCTTTTGAAACTAAATCTCAGCAGATTTTATTTCCAAGTAGAATTAAAACAGGAAGTGAGATTGGAAAATGTGCCCCACTGTGACGGAAGTTACATTGCAAAAAAAAAATGTGTCTTCGTTCCTAAGGACACACAATTCTTCCCAGGGGCAGAGGGACGCTTCCATCCGAGACTCTGAGAAGCACTCTCAAGAGGTTCGGAGGCAGAGACAAATGTTCTGTGGCTTTGAAAGCCAAAGAAAGCCCCTGCAGTGGCAGTCAGAGCAGGGAGAAAGGCCTTGCGGGGAGCCAGGCAAAGGGCCAGCGGGAGCCTAGCTGGGACACAAGTGTTTCCTTCATTTAAGAAAAAAACAGCTTTGTAGAGGAAGTCCCGGGTCCCCAAGTAGGTTCTAACTTCATTAAAAATGCTGAGCTAAGCCGTGCCGACCAGTTCAGTGCTCTTCCAGAAGGGCTGAGGAAACAGGTGGCTGTCTACTCTGCACCAGGACAGAAGGGTAAACAAAGGCTGCATTTATTTGTCTTATAGATAATAAGCCAAATGGGACTCAATTTTACCCGCTTCATCCACTAAAACCAAGTGGTGTCGGTCGAACTCCCCAAAGCTCCCGTTATTGTTGGTCTTATTTCTTTTGTTGTTGCTTGCTTGATTCTTCACACAACTGTCAATAAACCAGTGAACAAAAACAGGAACCAAGCAGCCGTCTGAGGGCACGGGAAACACTCTCACACAGACCGTGGATTTCCACCCTGTCTTCACCTCAACCAAGAACATTCTCACTGTGCAACTCATTTATTTGTCCACTGTTTCTTACCGAGCAGTCACATGTGAGATAGTAGGTTGATTTTTTTTTATTTGTTGTTACTGTTTTGAGATGGTTTCTCTGTGTAGCCCTAGCTGTCCTGTAGACCAGACTGGTCTAGAATTTAAATCCACCTGCCTCTGCCTCAAGAGTGCTGGATTAAAGGTGTGCGCCACCACGTTTTAAAAAATGACTCGAACCTTAGTGCACTGAATCTCCTGAATGACTTGTTAAAAAAGAGATGGGGACCAGTTAAGATGGGGACCAGTGCCCGCCTGCTGCTTTCCATGGCTGCTGTTCTCTGGATCCTGTTTCTCAAAGGCCTGAGGAGCATTGATGACGTGGCCCCCAGGGTACTGGCCGGACATAGTGGGAGGTCATAGTGGGTGGTCCTGCAGAGAGCACACCCACCCCACTCCTGTCACATGGTCCTTCACTCTGTTGCTGCCTTGCAACAGATGTGAAACAAACGGTGGGTTTAATCTTTATAATTTAATTATCACAGGTGTTTCAATATAGTGATGGAAAATTGTGACTAACAATGGCCATGGGGTGAGGAATTTGCATTTCTTAAAAGTTCCCACCCAGGGTGTGGTGGCACATGCATTTATCTTTAGCACTCAGGAGACAAAGGCAGGCGGATCTCTGTGAGTTCGAGGCCAGACTGGTCTACAAAGCAAATTCCAGGACAACCAGAGTTGTTCCTCAGAGAAACCCTGTGTGTATATGTGAGCAGGGGGGTGGGGGTGGGGTTTCCCATTAAATTAGGCTTAGCGTGTATGCCTGCCATCCCATCACTGGGGAAGTGGAAAGAGGGGTATCAGAAGCTCAAGATCATCTTTGAGGACATAGATTTGAGAGAGGCCAGCCTGAGCTACATAAGCCTCTGTCTCAAAAACGAAACAAAACAACAAAATAATCCAGGTAATAAAAATGTACCAGCTCTGTCTTCACACTTTAAGAACTACTACTGTATTAATATATCCACTGCCAAATCCCTAGAATGCATAAAACTTAGAAAATACTCAATAAATATTCATTACATTGAATGAAAGCAGATTTGAGAAAATCCTGTAGTCTGAGATAACAGATCAGCTTGTGCAAATATTTACACTTCTCCCAGCTGAGACAGAAACACAGGACTGCAGGGACAGCTTCATAGAGCAGGGCGCTCTGATTTACACATTAAATACGCGAGCGTGCACAGTGTCTGCAGCCGGCGTGGGTGGGTGATGGGGATTGAGAAGAACACGGGAACTGGGGAGAGCGAGCTCATGGTTAGAGCGTGTGCTTAGATTGCAGGAGGCTCTGATTCACACCACGGGCCGGCGATGGAGGAAGGGGCATAAAGAGAACTTCCTCATCTTTAGCACCTTCCTGTTGCTCCTTCCCACCCTCTCTCCCTGCTTCTATTCCTCCGCCATGATGTATATACAAATACTTGGAGTTCTTTGAAAAAGAGAACCTATACTGTTGCAAATGAAATCTCTCTCTCAGGAAAGGAGGGGTACAGGATGCTGCAGAGCTTGCTCAGCAGTTAAGAGTGTTAGTTCCCACCAGCCTGCCTCGGTTTGCCAAGGCAGTCAGTCACCTGCCACCAGGTGCCTTTCTACCTGACATCCTCACCCCTTAAAGGTGTGGTCAGTCACGGTCCCCTCTCTGGCTTCTCCTGTTCTTGTCTCTCTCTTGCCTGTTCTCTCTGCCTGCCTCTCTCACATCCCCACTCCGAGAAGGCCTTTCGCTCTTTTGCTCTCCCCTCCCCCAATAGACCTCTTCCGCTAACTCTGTTGGGAGTGGCGTGCTCTCTTACGGGCATCCCTTGGCAGGGCCTGCCGAAGGTACCCATTTTGCCACTGTTTATCCTTTTAAAGAGCACTAGCTGTTCTCGAAGAGGACCAGGGTGTCATTGCCAGCACCTACAGACAGGTCACAAGCTCCTGTAACTAGTTCCCAGGAGTCATACAGCCTGTTCAGGTCTCTGCAGACACTGCGTGTACACAGAGCACATATATACATCCAGCAAAACACCCATGTGCATAAAAAGTAAAACAATAAAAATCAGTGGCAGAACTACAAAGCATCTTTTAAAAGCAGCTGCCATTTATTGCACACTCGTTGCACGCCAGGTAAGGGGCTAATTGTCGAAAAGATACTTTTTAGAATGGACAGAATAACCCACAGACATAAAATTCTTTCTTTTAAAGTGCGCAGTTCAAATTATACAACATTTCCACCACCTTCCAGAGAGATGCCACGTCCACCAGTAATCACTAGATAAGGGTTTGGTAAAGCTAACTTTCTAAGTAACAACATGGCAATTTTAATCTCTTTCCTTTGGATAAGAATGGTTTCTAGGAAGAACCTCTCTTTGGATGGTGTCCTGAGTGGTTTTTGTCAGCCTGACTCAAGTTAGCTTGTGTAAGCGCGATGCAGCTGAGGAAAAGGACCCTCAACTGAGAAGACGCCTCCGTCCAATTGCGGATCTTCAGTTTTATAGCGGATAACAATTGCTGTCCAATGTGCTTGTTGTACCAGTTCATGTTCTCAACACTGTTCTGTCCCCACAGTTCCATGTCGTTTCCAGTGTCTGTAACTCTTTCTCAACGAAAATTACGAGTTGCCTCACTCTGGTTTTAATTTGCCTTTTTCTGCTTATTGGTGGGGTTGGGTGATTGGCAGGAATTTATTGTGATTCCAAGTCTCTCCTCTCTGCATTCTCTTCTCGTCCTTTGCCACACTCTAGTGAGGGCCGTATGTCCCTGTGATATACAGGAACGCTTTGATCACTGAATGAGGATTTTGTTTGGAGCTCCTGTGCAGAGTGTCTTCTGCTCTGTGGTGCATTATTTTATTTGTCTTATGTCTTTTGGTAGACAAAAATTATGTTAAAATTTTTAAAAATATATTAGATATATAAGAACATTCGGGATAAACAGAAAGGATGACTATAATCTCCAGTAGAAAGCCATGGAGTGTTTAGATTGAGATATTTCTTAAGTCTAGAGACACAGTTTTCTGTCTTGAGTGAGAACCAGGTTTTTGTATCCTACGGGAATTTTAAGTGACCTGTTTCCTTTAGAGCTTGCAAAGTGATTTCCCTGAAGCCCTTGCTGAGGTGACATGTCCTTCTTGGAGTGGACACTGTGCAAACCTCTGCCACCAGCCGCACGATGAACCCAGTGCCCTGAGCAGATCCCTGAGCCACACAGTGTGCTGAGAGCCAAAGACCAGGTGAGACACACACAGACGTCCAGTCACGGCAGTAGACTGTCTGCAGCTCCGGTCAGCTGCACAGCCTTACTCCTTGCCTCTGCACTGGGGTGCAGGCTGGGCACTTTACCTGTGCACTGCCTCCCTGTGCTGAGGCTCAGCCCTAGTGACTCCTTCCATTGACACACTCAACTCCATGATTTTTTTCTTGGATGAAGCAGAAATACTCCAGGAGGAGATGATATCAAGATTATCCAAGCCGGGCGGTGGTGGCGCACGCCTTTAATCCCAGCACTCGGGAGGCAGAGCCAGGCGGATCTCTGTGAGTTCGAGGCCAGCCTGGGCTACCAAGTGAGTCCCAGGAAAGGCGCAAAGCTACACAGAGAAACCCTGTCTCGAAAAACAAAAAAAAAAAAGATGATCCAGTTTCTGCTTGCTGTTCATTCAGTGTAAGCTGTTTTACAACCTTTTATCTGCAGATACTGCAGGTAGGAGTGTAAAACAATCCTCGTCTCTGGATGTGAAAATAAATTCTGACAGACGGTGGTCGCAGAATTGACTCTTTTTATCTGTATGTTTCCATTCCAACCCCAACCCTTCCCATAGACACAGCCAGTTCTATTCCTGCTTGTGAGTTTATTTCCACATTTCTTCGTTCCCTGTGATGTGTGGATCCCTGACATCTCCTTCTAGGAACTGAAACAGCTGCCTGATCTGGGTGGAATATGTCCACCCCAAACTCAGGTGGCGCTAATGCTGTGTTATTAAAAGGTGGGGCTCCGAGAGCAGACAGGCCGCGGGGTACCGTCCTGGAGTGGAACTGGGTGCTTGCCTAAGGGTTTTTGTGTCCGTTCCCCTCACTGCCTTCTCGGTGTGGGGATGTACTTCTTGAAGGACCATCCTAGAAGGACCCGGCCCTCAGCAGACAGCAGACAAGCAACCTGCCCTGCCTTGATCCTGAGCTTTCCAGTCTCCGGAACTGTGAAATACATCGTCGTCCTTTATAAAGTGCTTCAGTCTGGGGTACTTGCTATAGCAGTACAAACGGACTAGAACACCTTATTGGTGCGATGGCTAGTGTTATGTTGATGTCTCACTTGATCTCAGTTAGGGTTTCTATTGCTGTGAAGAGACACCATGACCACTGCAACTCTTATAAAGAAAAACATTTAATCGGGGCTGGTTTACAGTTTCAGAGATTTAGTTCGTTGTCACAGCAGGAATCATGGCAGCATGCAGGCAGACATGGTGCTGGAGAGGCAGCTGAGAGTTCTACATCTTGATCCACAGGCAACAGGAAGTGAACTATGTGCCACATGGAGCTTAGCTTGAGCATAGATGAGACCTCAAACCCCGCCCCCACAGTGACACACTTCCTCCAACAAGGCCACACCTACTCCAACAAAGCCACACCTCCTAATAGTGCCACTCCCTATGGCCAAGTATTCAAACACATAAGTCTATGGGGGCCATACCTATTCAAATCACCACAAGCTTTAATGTTTAAAATCTCTGTGTTTAAGAGAACTAAAAAGTAAAATTAGACTTGCAAATGTTAAAGTCTGTTAAGGGTTAATGTTTTACTGTTGTTTCTGATTCTGTAAACAAGCTTGTTTTGCAAGAGGGGAATTTCCACCTATGACAACAAATTGTAACTTTGTATTCTTGGCTTTTATAAATCCCTGACTGATGTGGCTGGGGGCTGCATTAGGGAATCCAGAGTCTGGGGATAGACCTGGTACCAGTATCTGAATAAAATCCTCTTTGTTAAAATTTATTAATGGTCAGACTGGTAACTCTCTGAATGACCTAGACCCATTACAATTGGGGTTAGGTAAATAAAATCATTAACACATTAATTTTATATTTGTGTGAGTGTTGTAGAATAATCTTGGATTTTCAGGGGGTCTCCCTCAATCAAACCTGATCCTTTTTAATCTCGAATGAATCCACAGCCTTTCATCTTCTGTGGAAACAAAGGTATGGCCTCTTCTCCAACACAACATATCTTTTGTCTTCCATTTTGAAGTTAAGACGTTTTTAAAATACATAGGTTGGTTTAATTTAGCAGTTTCCACAATCCAGTGTCTCTCAGCAGCTGTTGTTTGTTCATCAGCATCAAAAAGTTCAGAGACAACGCAACAACATACAAGATGTGGAGTCCCTGTGTATTCCCATCTCTATGGGGCACATTCTCTTTTTTATTACTTTACTCTTTCTTTAAAGACTTTATTATTTTTAAACTATTTATTTATTTTATGACTATCTATACCCTTTTTCTTTTCTTTTTTTTTTAAAGCCTATGCACATTGTTAAACACACTGTAGCCTGTTTAGAGTTTTTTTCCATCTGAACCTGCTTTACTGTTTAACTGTAATCTTTTCTGTCTACATGAATAAAACCCTAAACCCGTCACTTGGCTTAGCTCAAGCTCACAGGCAGGTGCTGGGAGACATGTCTCTGTACCACAGACAGCAAGAGAGACATGAGACTAGGAAGCTGCATTTGGCTCTGTTTTTGTGTATTTAGAGCCTTTTTTTAAAGCTTCCTCAGGTCTCGTGGATGTATGTGCTGGTGTCAGGCAACATTTGTAGTTGGACCTTTTTATCAGGACTGCCAGCTGCCCAATAACAACACAGAGACTTATTGCTAGTTATGAAAGCTTGGCCGATAGCTTAGGCTTGTTACTAACTAGCTCTTACAACTTAAATTAACCTACCTATTTATCTACATATTGCCATGTGGCTCATGGCTTTACCTGTCCTCCAGCATGTCTTGCTCCCTCTGTGTCTCCTGGAGATCCTGCCTTTCTTCTTCCCAGTCTCCTCTGGGTCTGGCTATTCCACCTATACCTGCTGCCTAGCTAATGGCTGTTTAGCTTTTTATTAAACCAATGAGAAGGTGGCTTAGCAAAAACACATCTTCATGGTGTACAAAAAGATTACTCCACAACATGTGAGAGTTGTGAGTTTAATGTTTATGAAACTGTTCTTTAATAAATGTGTCGATATTTTCCACCTTTGTATTTTTTGAGTCTTAAATAATGCTATTGTTCCCACTCCAGGATTCAGAAGGTTCTCGAGTACACATTCTTTTGGGTCTTTTACCATTTATCTTTTATTATAAGCTCTCTTAGGTTTTTGCCTAAGTTTATGATGTGATGTAGGAAGGAGGTTCACTGATTTTTGTTTTAACCCGTGGAGAACCTGTGTCCCAGCATCACTTCCTAGATCTTCCCTGGTCAGGGTCCTCCGAGCATCAGTGTCTCTCAGGAGTCCCCCAGCCCCACTCCACTCCCATGTCTGCCTCTCTATTCCTGTGCTAGTATCACTGCCTCAATTCCTGTCAATTTTAAAGAAATCCTAACGTCGGGCATGCCTCCTGTCATGTGCTCTGTACTTAAAATTACCAAAGCTGTTACTGGCCCTTTACCTCTCTGCATTATATTTTGAAAAAGGTAATGAAGAGCCTCAAAATGCCCAGTAGGTTTTTGTCTAAGTTTTATTAAATTCATAGATTATTTTGGAGAGAAGTAACTTACTTAAGATTCTGTTTTCGCCAGGCGGTGGTGGCGCACACCTTTAATCCCAGCACTCGGGAGGCAGAGGCAGGTGGATCTCTGTGAGTTCGAGGCCAGCCTGGTCTACAGAGCGAGATCCAGGAAAGGCACAAAGCTACACTGAGAAACCCTGTCTCGAAAAACAAACAAACAAAAAAAATAAATAAAGATTCTGTTTTCTTCTGTAGTACAGGGACATTGAACCCAGGGCCTTGCATAACTAGACAAGTACTCAAGTGCTGAGCTGTACCCCAGCCCATCGTCCTCAGGAATCTGAGTCTTCCTAGCCACAAATATGGCAGACAGCTCTGTGTAGTTATTTGTTTTCTATTGAGCTCTGTAAGATTACTCATCTCAGACTTGCATAGCATCTGTTAGTTTAATTCCCAGGTACCTTGGGGTTTCACAGCTGTAGATGGTATTTTTCAGATACTGCTGCTGATGTGGAGTAATACAGTTTATCTTCTGATGTACAGATATTGCGGATCACACATCTTCTGAAAATTAGAATTTTCCTACATGACCCTTCAGCCAGTGGTCCCTCTTGGATGTGAATATGAGCTGATTGCTGTTTTAAAAATCTACCTTTGGAAAGTTTTGTTTGTTTTGAGACAGTCTCATGTAACCAAAGATGGCCTTGAATTCTGATCCTTCTGCCTCTGCGACCCATTGCTAGCATAGCAAATATGGACCCCGGAGAAATTAACAATGCTTTGCTGAGTGTCAAGACTGTTGTGGACATTCTGTAAATAACTGTTCAATAAACAATGACTAAATGGTGGTGTGATGCATGCCTTTAATCCCAGCACTTGGGAGGCAGAGGTCAAGGCTAGCCTGGTCTACAAAGTGAGTTTCAGGATGGTTAAAGCTACATAGAGAGACCCTCTCTCAACCCCCCCCCCCCCCCCCCCTCCCCCCCCCCACAAAAACATTTTAAAAATTGCACACGTAGACAGTATGCAAATTTCACTTTTTACTGTTAGTATAAGAATGTCACCTATGCATTGCCTGCCTTGCGGCTTTATCTAGGTAAAATCCGGTTAGAATGGCACTTAGAATAGCACCAAAGAAGGGCAGGAGGAATGGAGTATCACAAACTGATATCTGGAGGGAGGCAGGAAGAGGGCAGTGTTGCTAAGCAACCAACTTCATTCTGAGCAGCTCCTGGCCCTGGTTGTAAGTCTCCTTTCCCTCCCTCCCTCCCTCCTCCTCGCTGAGACGGTAAACAAAAGGATCATCCGGGAGGATGGGAGGTGGAGATGGAGAGCCAGGGTTTTGCAGACTAGCTCCGATGTCCAGGGCAAAGCTGTGATGCTGGTTATGGGGAGGCTTTACCAGGGTACAGATTTTGGTTCATCTTCCTCGGAGAGGACATGGTTACATTAAGCTCATCCAGGTAGTGACGTTATACTCCTTCTGTAATCATACACTGCGTTATTGAGAGCTTCGGGGAACCCCAAAGGCACAGTGCTCTTATTTATTAAACATATTGTCCTGAAATGAGGAATTCATAGTAGACATTTTTTAATTTCTGGGAGCTTCAGTGTAGGGATGGGGGTTCTGCTTTGGTGTTTGAAATGACAAGAGGTAGCCAGGTCCACATCCAAGAACTACAGGGCCAGAGGCAGCCGAACTGCCTCAAGTGAGCAGTGCTTGGGGCCAGAGCGGGTGTGACTCAATCACACAGTCTGGGTGTCAGTCAGGGTCTCGGAAGGCTGCATGTTACACTCCAGGGGCGGGGGAGGGGTGTGGGGGGATATGTTTGGCTTCAGTTGTTACTTTGATGCTTTTTAACAGCCTAAGGCCTTCCCTGAACCCAAAACTCACTCAGCTTGACTCTGGAAATGGCTGAGGCTTTACTCATTTTAAAAGCTGTCCAGGTGATTAGAATTTTAGACACATTAAGGAACCTCAGTCTCCTAGTTTGCAAGATTAAGTGTGTATCCAAATCACCTGGATGACCTTGTGCAGATTTCTGAGTTTAAGAATTTGCATCCCTAACTAAGCAGAGCTTGTGGTTCATGCCCTAATTCCAGCACTCGGGAGGCAGAGGCTACATGTCAATAGCCTGTCTCAAAATAAAGCAAAACCAGTGGCTGGAGGGTCGTAGCTCAGTAGTAATAGAGTGCTTGCCTACCACATGCAAAACGTTGAGTTTGAGTCTCATCTCTAAATAACACACACACACACACACACACACACACACATACACACACACACACACATACACACACACATACACACACACACATACACACACACATACACACACACACATACACACACACACACACTTGCACTTTTTGTTTGTTTTTCTTTTTCTTTTTTCTTTCTTTCTTTTTTTTGTTTTTGTTTGTTTGTTTGTTTGTTTGTTTGTTTGTTTGTTTGTTTGAGATAGGGTTTTTCTGTGTAGTTTTGGTGCCTGTTCTGGATCTCACTCTGTAGATCAGGCTGGCCTCGAACTCACAGAGATCTGCCTGCTTCTGCCTCCCAAGTGGTGGAATCAAAAGTGTGTGCCACCACAAGCCTCTGCCTCCTGAGTGCTGGGATTAAAGTACCCAGCTGATCAAAACTTATTTCTAACAATTTATACCCAAATTCTTGACTTTTAGCTAATGAGAGACGTAGACCTGGGTGAGGGAAGGACTCTTTCCTTTCTTGTGTTACTTTCATTTTCCCTGCCTTTCTATTCTTCCTCAGTGCTGCTGGTCCAAAGGCTTCTCCGTACACAAATGTGAGAACTATGGGAGTGGAGGAAGACGGAATCTGGGAGCCTGGATGGCAGAGAGGTGGCCGTGGTGGGGCAGGAGAGGTCTGCACTGTGAGGAGCAGCTAGGGCCTAAGCTCATGGGAATTTTACTTAAAAGAAGAGATGACCAAAGAGAGTTCTGCAAAGGATGCCTAGAAGAAGCAGCCAGAGAGGCGAGGGGGTTGAGGGTAGAGAAAGGAGCCATGTAATGCTTTGAGGAGAGGTAGGGTCCCATATCACAGAGGTCAGGGAAGGGCAGCCGTGTGCACTGACTGAGCACAGCTGGCCACAGCCACCCATGGTGAGTTGGTAAGTTGTTCCCCGGCCCTTTTGTGTCCGGGGTGATAAATCTAATATGGTGTGTCTCTGGGAGATTAAGCCTTGGTTTGGGCCAGTCTGCTTAAGCCCGCCAGCATCTGTAGTCTACAGACTGAGGATGCTGACTTCTTGAAGGACTGCTTAGGCAATGTGGGAAATTAGACCTCTGTCTTCTGCCCTTCTTAGCCTCTGTGGCTAGGGCCTGGTAAACCAAACGGACAAAGACGAACTATGAAAACTAGAAGTTTATCAGCACATGCATCAGGAACAGACATGGGGTACCCAGCGGGATAAACTCAAAGAGCAGCAGCAACTGGGGCTGACGTCGCATCTCAGCAGAAGGACAATTACTTTCATTTTTTTAAAGCTGATGTTTTTGTTTAATTGAGACTGGCCTCAAACTCGCTGTCATTCTGAGCTGGTCTTGGACTTAAGATCCTCCTGCCTCAGCCTCCAAAATATCAGGTTATAGATGTGTGTGCCGCTAATAGTTTTTTAGAGAAGGGACAGGACAAAGAAAGTGACTTTGAGCTTCTAAAAGTGACAAATTATGGAAAACAGAGGGAACTAATTATGGACAAGGACTGGTTCCTCACGGTTCTTTCATATTTATTTATTTATTTATTTATTTATTTGTTTGTTTGTTTGTTTGTTTGTTTGTTTGTTTTTCAAGACAGGGGTTCTCTGTGTAGCTCTGGCACCTTTCCTGGAACTCACTTGGTAGCCTAGGCTGGCCTCGAACTCACAGAGATCCGCCTGGCTCTGCCTCCCCAGTGCTGGGATTAAAAGCGTGCGCCACCACAACCTGTTGTGTAACTGCTTTTTAATTGCCTTCAACTCAAAATAACCCTTATGTCAAAGTGGCATGTTTGAGGATAGTATATTCTCCAACCCTTCCTAAGAAGAACTAAAAATGTGCTCAGCATCCTGCTGATACCTTAAATTTTTATTAATTATTCTCATGTATGCATGCATGCAACCAAGGAAGGTCAGAGGACAACTCTGTGGAGTTGGGTCTCTCCTTCCGCCTTTTTGTGGACTCCAGGGATGAACTCAGGTCGCCAGGCTTGTGTAGCAGGCCCCTTTATCAAGCCCTGATGACCTTTCCTAACAAGCCCTTAGTTCCGTTCCTCTTTGTCTTCCCTCACTCAGGTCATCCCAGGAGCCCAGCTGACAGCCTTCAGTGGGACCCTTGAGCCCATCCCTGTGACAGAGAGCATTCCAGCATGTCTCCTGTCCTGCATTCCCAACCCTCCCTGCAGAAGCACCATCCTGCTCCACAGCACACCTCAATAACCATGACTTGTGTTTTCTGGACACAGGCAACAAACTCGATAAGTTCTCTGGTGCAATTCCTTAGAGTAATTATAAAGTGGAGATGTTCAAGTGACCCTTCAGATTTCTCCAGGAAAGGATACAGGGTTGCTAGGAAACCAACAATAGGTGTTAACCACACCTAGCATGAAAATGTTCCCAACCTAAAGCACTATAATTATATTCAGGAGAATTTTTAGCTTCAGTTCCATTACCTTTTAAAAAGTCAATTTGACAAATATTTATGGAACTTATGTATGCAGCGAGCTTGGAAAGCACAGATCCAATTATGCCACACCTTAGCTTGAAAGCCTCCTTTCCCTTCCTCCCCCCAGACCCCACAAAATGCAGACACAGATGTCTAATGTGACCTACAAAACCACCTTCACTTTACCCCCTCCTCTAGCCTCACCTCCACTGGGCTGTCTGCCCCTCACCACCCGGGGCCTTCCTAGAATCCCACCTGCCCTCACTAGCACAATCTCCCAAAGCTCAGTTTAAAAGATGCTGTCATTTCTCTCATTTCTGCTCATTGATTCTTTGAGATGTGTATGCTTTCATTCAAAAAATATTTTTGCCCACTATGTGCTGAGCAGATCTTGCTTTCCTCCTTTCTTTATGGGGCACAAGTAGTAACTGTTTGCTGTCTGCCGCTGTCCCACGGGTTTCCCCTGGTGACAGGGCTGCAGTGGCCGGTAGTTCCTTTATCCCACACGTTATGATACTGATGTAATAAGTACAATGTTGAGAATTTTAAAATTTAAAAAGGAGCTAGTAATCATCCCTGAGTGGTTCTTAAAAATCACAAATGCTTTGTTACCCAACCACGCTCAGCATAGCAATGGGAGATACCCTCCTCTACCCAGGCTTTGTTCAAGTTTTATTAAATTAGGGGACCCTTACCCCCAAACGCTTTTTCTCAAAGGTGCCAGCATTGATTGAAGCTACGTGGCACCAGAAGGCTTATTCCTGAGGAAACAGATGTCTTCTCACAATCATGTAAACATCCCACCAGCTAACGCCTCACACCTGTGCTATTAATCAGCCGACTTCTGCTTGTCTTGTGACATATACTTAAGATCCACTCTGTATCTCTGCATAAACAGGTGCAGGTTTCTGTGACCTCTGCATGTTCTTACTAGTGGAGTGCTAAAACATCAGGACCAAGGCAACTAGCAAAGAAAGCATTTGGTTGGGTTTATAGTTTAGAGTCCATGAAGGGAGAAAGCAGGCATTCGAGCAGGAGTAGCTGAGAGCTCACATCTTATCCACATATAGAAGCAGAGAGAACACTGGATGTGACACGAGGCTTTGAAGCCTCAAAGCCCACCCCTATCATGACACACATCCTCCAATTAGGACACACCTTCTAACTCTTCCCAAACAGTTCCACCAGCTGGAGACCAAGTATTCAAACATGTGAGTCTTCTCACTCAAAACACCACAGCACTACCCAGTGTGAACTGTCATCCCTAACCTCCTTACCACCACAGCACTACCCAGTGTGAACTGTCATCCCCAACCTCCTCACCACCACAGCACTACCCAGTGTGAACTGTCATCCCTAACCTCCTCACCACCACAGCACTACCCAGTGTGAACTGTCATCCCTAACCTCCTCACCACCACAGCACTACCCAGTGTGAATTGTCATCCCCAACCTCCTTACCACCACAGCACTACCCAGTGTGAACTCTCATCCCTAACCTCCCTACCACCACAGCACTACCCAGTGTGAACTGTCATCCCTAACCTCCTTCGTGTTGGGAAATATTATTTTAAGGTGTGTTACTTTTGTTTATCTTGCATTAGTTTAACTCTGTGAATCTGTGTTACTGTGCCTGTCTAAAACTTCTGATGGTCTAATAAAGAGCTGAACAGCCAATAGTGAGTCAGGAGTGAGATACAGGCAGGGCTGGCAGGCAGAGAGAATGAAAAGAAGGATCGAGGAAAGAAGAGAGAAGGAGGAGGACCCAGGGGCCTGCCACCCAGCAACACAGCAAGCCATGGAGTAAGAGTAAGATTTACACAAGGAAGAGAATGGGAAAAGCCCAGCGGCGAAAGCTAGACGAGATAATTCAAGTTAAGGAAAGCTGGCAAGAAACAAGCCAAGCCAAGGCC
>CABHPR010126299.1:29107-41128 GCA_902168415.1 Peromyscus melanophrys | reverse complement strand
GTGTGTGTGTGTGTGTGTGTGTGTGTGTGTGTGTGTGTGTGTGTGTGGTGTTTCTCTGTTTGTAACCAGAGGTGTCAGGTGTCTTCCTCAAGCACTCTCCACCCATTTAAGATAATCTATTCAGATACATTGGCTGTCCAGTAAACCTCTGTCTCTTTAGCACTGAGATTCCAGGTGTGTGTTGACTCACATGGCTTTTTCCTTGGGGGGGATCTGAATCAGGTTCCCATGCCCATGCAGTGAGCACTTTACTGACTGAGCCATCTCCCTACCCCTAGAGAGCTACTCGTTTTACAGCCAAGGCAGTGGCTTTATTTTAATGTTTCTGGAAAACCACAGAACATAAAGAAGATGGAGGGAACCAGATCCTCTGGCCAACTTTGAACTATGGATTGGGTGCCTTGTGGGTGAGATGCTAACTGTCTAAGTGGGGTGATGTAAGCACCCGCAAGTGACTTTTGTGTCTCTTAAAGGGAGTCATCCACTGTGCATTTTGTGCTTGCAGACACAGTGGCTCCTGCTTGGCTGGACTCATTTAGAAGAGATAGGTCATGGGTAAAGGTAAAACGACACCAGGTCGGGCCATTTGGGAAATTGCTGTGATGTTATACAGAGGTTCTAAATTTAAAATGTTTTTAAGCAACTGTGCTTTCAGTGCAGCAGCTTGCAACATATAATAACCTGGTTTAGGTTAATAAGTCATCTTAAGCATGTCCTTTGAGGATAAATCACAAAATTCACAGTCACCAGAGCACTTGGTGGGGAGTGTTGGAGAAAACAAAGCAGTGAAATTAGGTACAAAATTCAAGAACATATTTGGAATATCCAACAGCATATTTTTAGACACATGCTAAAAATATCAGCACTGTGGAAAAAATTCATATTCATAGTCACTCAATATTTATCTAGGAAATTTTATCTATTTAATTATTTTCTGTGTGTGTAGGAGAGAGAGAGAGAGACAGAGAGAGAGAGAGACAGAGAGAGAGAGAGACAGAGAGAGAGAGCGAGACAGAGAGAGAGAGAGACAGAGAGAGAGACAGAGAGAGAGAGAGAGAGACAGAGACAGAGAGAGACAGAGAGAGACAGAGAAGGCCAGAGTAAGATGCTGCCTATCTTTCTCTATCACTCTAGCCTTACCACCTCAAGATAAGGTCCCTCCCTGAAACAAAAGCTGGCCATATTATCTAGGTGAGGTTTTGGGATCCACCTGTCTCTGTCTCCCCAGTGCTGCACTTTCAAACACATTCAGCTATGGCCAGCTCTTTACATGGGTGCTGGGGATTTGAACTCATGTTCTCACGTTTGTGGAATAAGTGCTCTTACCTACTGAGCCATCTCCTCAACCCCTATCAGCTTTGTTAAAGGAGGTTCAAGAACCAGAGCCTATTAATTATTAGTACTACATTTCAACAGGCTTTTGAAAACACTTGTCCTGAAATAGTTAATTGAAAAAAGTATATTCAACCCAAAGCCATATTTCTGCATTAATTTATTCCTGACAATTAATTCAAAGGTAATTACAGCATCACTCAGGGCTCATGTATACATCAGCAGCTTCCACGTTTTTCCTTCGACAAACACACATATTCCTGGCCCCACCGTCTCTCTCCACACCTGAGCACTTAGGTCAAATGTCTCTGTTTCTAAGTTTGGAATATTTATTTTTCCTGTTGTGCCATCTTTATCTTTAGTAAGTAAAAAAAAAAAAAAAAAAGCTCTGCTCTATGATTCAGAAAACCTTTTCTTCTTTTAACAGCTTCTCTGCCTGGACTCAGTTGTTACATAAAGAATCTAACGTTGCAGAACCCCTGAGGTACATAGGATTTCTTTTTAATTTTTTCTATAAAAAAATATTTGTGTGTGTGCATGTATGCCACACATACACATTTGTCTGATTGTACGTATGTGTACCACATGTGTGCAGGTGCCCTTGGAGGTCAGAAGAGGGTGTCAGGGAACTTGAGTTATGGGTAGTAGTTGTGAGTCTCTGTGTGGATACTGGAAACTGAATTAGGTCCTCTATGACAACATCAAGTGCACTTAACCTCTGAGCCATCTCTCTAGCTCCCAGTGCACAGGATTTTTCGAGGTGAAATATATCCACCCATTCTCAGGCTGGTGTAGCTTGTAGGATACACACATTCAGGGAATGTAAAGAGAAGCAAATACAAGCATGACAATAATGTAAAAGAAAAACAAACAAACAAAACATGGTTAGGGAGTGGGGAGATGGCTCAGTGGGTATGGGTGCTTACTCTGAAATCATGAGGATCTGAGTTCAAATCCCCAACACTCATGTTAAATAAAACAGCCAGCCATGCTCATGCTCGTATTGGCAGCCCAAGACAGGCAGATCCTGAGAACTTACTGGCCAGCCAGCTTGGTCAAACGGACAGCTTCCAGTTCAGAGAGCAATCAAGGCAATGAGGCAGACTTTGTCTTGCCCTGGTCTCTGAGTGTGCATGCACTGTACACCTACTTGTGTCCTCCCACCATACACAGGCACAGCATGCACACACACATGCACGTAGACACAGCCACCTACATAAGAACCAGAAAGGAAGGGATAACTTAGCATAGAGTCTGAAAAACTAAAGATGAGATCATTTCAAATGTATGTCAGTCTGAGAAAAAATCAGGAAGTGGGCTGGGATTAGTTGTGTGGTTGGAGGACAGCTTGCTAACACGCAGGAAGCCCTGGATTGGATCCATAGCACCTCATAAACCAGGCGTGGTGGTGCACGTCTATAAAACCAGCACTAGGGAGGTGAAGGCTGGAAGATTAAGAGTTCAAGGTCATACTTGGCTACACGGGGAGTTTGAGGCCAAGCCTGGGTTACATAAGACCCTGTCTCAACATACAAAAATCCACCATGAACTATTTACATGTATGTACAGAATTGTCAGAGCTCTGGAATCTGAAAAAAAATGTATTTACCAGGTCTCTTCAGTGTTTCCAGCATTCCAAAGATTAGCAAGCCCTGGTGGATCGCAGGCTACAGCTTGCCAGCTTCTGTCAAAACCATCATGTCATGCAAATTAACAGAGTCTAAATTCATCATCTTTTGTTAATTAGGAACTTGCTGGCTCCTAGCAAGGAACATACAAGAGGTTGGAAATTCACAAGCTTGTTATCAATCCTGGAAGCAAGAAAGCTGAGTCAGGCTGGCAGGAGAAAACAACAACAACAACAACAACCCCAAAATACAAACCAAAACCCAAAAACATGTTTATGGAAGAAAACAAGGATGGGTGAAAATGTAGTTGCAACATTAAGTGGGAGTTTCACATTCAAAGTGGTCCTGGGGGTTTGGGTGTGTCTTCAGCTTCTTCAGGGATTGCTCCTTCAGGCTTTACTTGCTGGTGGGGCCAAAAGCTGGAGGAATCATGAGAATTCAGAACTTGAGCAGGCTGGGGAGGGAGCTTTCTCAGTAAAGTGTTTGCTCTGCAAAAATGAGGGCTTGAGTTCAGATCCTCCGTACTTGCTTAGAAAGCTGAGTATGGCAACATACACCCATGACTCCAGAACTGTGGCACGAAAGATGCCAAGACAGGTAGATCCCCAGGGCTTGCTGTCGAGCAGTATAGCTGAATCAGTGAGTGCCAGGTTCAGAGAGACCCTGATTCAAAAAACCAAGGTGGAGAGCAACTGAAAAAGACAACTGATATCTACCTCTGGACTCTGTGTTTACTCACATGCACATGCAAACACAGAGACAGCACATCACACACACTTATAGTTAATAATGAAAAAATTTAAAGGCTTATTATATACATTTATAAAAACAGAGCTCAGAACTTGAAAAGGCAGTTAAACCCTGTAAAATTCTTATTTAAATCCACTATGCAATATTTCTGCCCATTCCCACTGACTTTCTTTAAAAAGTTTGTAACTAAATTTGATTTTATTTGTGTAGCAAGAGGCCACAATGTACATATGGAGCTCAGAAGACAACCTTTCTGCTTCTATCATACTGTTTCTAGGGACTGAACTTAGATCATCAGGCACAGCAGCAAGTGCTGTTACCTCCTGAGTCAGCTCACCGCCCGGCAGAGATAAGAGTGCCCCCGTAGAGCCTGGGAACAGGACTTTGGAGCCAACTGCTTGTGCTTGGTCACCACATTCTGATCTGCAAACTGTACCGTCAGCAGTGGTATTACCAGGATTAAATGTGGTAATATTTGTAGAAGGGCTTTAGAGTAGTGTCAGGCTCATGGTAAGTGATGTTTGACAAATACAGAGCTGGTTAATGGTGGACATCTGCTCTGAGAAATACATCACTAGGGTGGCTCAGAGGAAGTCACCAGGTGATACAACTAATGGGGTTACTGTGGGACATCTGTGCAGTATGTAACTACAGCTGAGGTACACAATTGATAGTGAATACTGGGGGGGGGATCTCCTGTCTCCTGATCAAACAGACTTGGATCAATTTCTGTTTAATCCTAGTTGCCATTTTTGGGTCTGGTCTGGAGAGAGAAAGAGGCATGATAGATAGGAGAAGAGAAAGAGGGCTCTCCAGAGACCAGTATGCTTGATGTCCCAACATGCAAAGGAGAGAAGTCTGCCTGAAACCTATTTCACCCGGGTCTAGCACTCAGCTGGCCAGACCTACAGTCCTCTTTTTGCATGTTAATTCAATAAGGGCTAAACGGCTACGAGGCCCAGGAACTGCCGATTGCTTAAGAGGAAGTGTCAAAAACCCGAACCCCACCCCAGGACTCCAAGAATACATTGCATACCTTGGACTGTGTAGGGACCTAAGGAATGTAGGAATATTAAGGGGACCCAGTGTGGTGGCTCCCTATTGGGAAAGTTGCCAGCTCCTTATCCTTATAGAGTTCTTCACTCAACACCCAGAGCTTGGATTCAGTTACACTTACAATGTCCAAAATGCCCATGGAATGGAGAAGCCTAGGGCAAGGCCTTGAAGTAGGACAGCATGGAATGTATGGTTCTCGAAGGATCTTGGATTATCATGGAGCTTGAGCCCAGAGAACAGTACAGAAAAAACACCCTTAAGGGCTATTGTGGGGTTTTCCAGAATACAAGAGACAAAGAGAAGGGTCTAAAATTGTACCCTACCCATGTCAAGTGGCTGTGGAGTGCAGAACATGTGGAAAGTCCCCATGAGATGTGTCGTGAGAACCTGGATAGATGACTTAATGGGTGAGAGCTCTTTCTCAAGCACTGGAGCCTGAGGATCTGAGTTTGAATCCCCAGCACCCATGTTAAACAAAACAAAAGTGGGTATGCTTGTATGCACTTGTAATCCAAGATTTGTTCCGGGAGCAGAGACAGAAAGATCACAGGAGCTTTCTAGCCACCAGCCTAGCTCCAGATCCAGTGAGAGACCCTGTCTCAAGGGAATAAGGTAGAGTGTGATAGAGCAGGGTACCTAATGTCTTACTCTGAGCTCTGTGAGGTCCTGCACCCGTGTTGAAAAGCCAGGTATGGTAGTGCATGCATGTAATTCCAGTACTCGAGAAGGTAGAGACAGGTGCCTGGGGTCCAGTCCACAGGCTAATCAGCCTACCCTAATCAGTTTGCTACAGGTTCAGTGAGAGATCCTATCTCAAATAACCTAAAACACGGTAGACACTCATGAGAAATGACACACAATGGAATACTTGGTGTCAACACAAACATGCATTCCATACACACCCACATTTACAATCCCCACCCCAGTATATTTATGTATATTCATAAGAATGGACTCTTTAAAAACATGGCACCAGCCAGACATTGGTGGCACACGCCTTTAATCCCAGCACTTGGGAGGCAGAGGCAGATGGATCTCTGTCCTTTTGAGGCCAGCCTGGGCTACAGAGTGAGTTCCAGAACAGCCAGAGCTACACAGAGAAACCCCCATCTTGAAAAACCAAAACAAACAAACAAACAAACAAAAAAATCAACCAAACAAAATAAACCATGGCACCATTGCAAAGTCAGACAAACTTAAAGTCCCAGGCCAGGGGGTTAATGGTACCATGATGCACCATGCCTTGCTGAGTCATTTTTACCCTGTCTGACAGGAACCTCCCATAAGAAGCACTCCTACCCCAGCTTAGGTTCTGTTTACTTTCCTTGGAGCTCCTCTTCACAAGCTCGCCTTCTGCTCCCCTCCAGCTATGAGGTTCCTGCAGGTGACTTTAGTGACAGACAGAGGATAAAACACTAATGAATACTTAGGATAGTGTTTCTTTTTGTTAAAAAAGATTTTTAAAATTATTTTTAATGCGTGTCTGTGTGTTTGCAGTAGTTCTTGGAGTTCAGAAGAGGACTGTAGATCTCTTGGAGTTGAAACTAGAGGTGGCTGTGAGCCATCTGATGTGGGTGCTTGGAACAAAACCATGTCCTCTGCGAAAGCAGTATGTGCTCTTAATTGCTGAGCCACCTCTCCAGCCCCAGATTATCACTTTTTTCTCTCCTTCTCCTCCTTTTTTGAGACAGTGTCTCCCTATATGTAGCCCTGGTTGTCCTGGAACTCACTATGTAGACTAGGCTGGCCTCAAATTCAGACATCTGCCTTCCTCTGCCTCTCATGTTCTGGGATTAAAGGCATACACCATCACGCCTGGCTTGGGTATCGTTTCTTTAAAACAAAAATTTATCACGCAGATGTCAGTAGGGAACCCTTGGGATCCAAAAATAAATACAAGAGTTGGGGAAGCCAGCATGATAAGAGAACTTTTCTCTCCTACAATTTGTTTCATTTTATTTATTTTATTTCATTCTATTTTACTTAGATGGGGTCTCGTGTATCCCAAGATGGCCTTGGACTCATTGTAGAGTAAAAGAGGGTGTCTTCAGACTCCTGATCTGCCTGCCTTTACGTCCAAAGGGCTGAGATTAGAGGTTCTGCCCTAGGACTGGCTTTCTCCAAGTACTTCCTGAGATCTAGAAAACACTTTAGGGCTAGAGAGATGGTTCAGCAGTTATGAGTGCTTGCCACCCTTCTAGAAGTTCTGATTTCTGTTCCCAGGAAACCATGTTTGGTGGTACACAGCTGATTGTATGTCCAATTCCAAGGGCTACATGCCCTCTTCTGTCAACCTTGGGCACTAAACACACACACACACACACACACACACACACACACATCATTAAAAAGAGAAGAAGGAGGAAGAGGAGGAGGAAAAAGAAGAAGAGCAGCAGCAGCAGCAGCCTTTTCGGGCAGCCTCTCAGGCAGCCCACTCATATTCTTCCCTCTGGCACCACGCTTCCCCCAGAAAGAGCTCTCATAGTGGACCATCAATGCTCCCAAGCAAGATCTTTTTCACACAGGAGCCAGTGCTGATGTGAAAGGTGTTAAGTTGGGAAGAGGACTGCTCACGGCCTGCTCAACTAGACAGTGGTCAACATCTCATGATAAAAGGGCATTACTCTGCTGGGACTGCTGTAACATATTACAAAGAACTGGAATTTTATGATCTTAATGTTATGGAGGCTTGAAGTGTAAAATCAAGGTGTGGGCCAGAATTCACACTAGCCAGGAGCCGTTCCTGATTCCCCCTATGTTTTTATTTCTTGTAAGAAATATCAAATATGAGTCTTTTCTGTTAAATACTATTTTATCTCCCCCCACTCCCTGTGAGACTTTTACACAAATGCTTTAATTCTCCCCACCCAGTAAAGCCTTCGTTTACATGAAGACCCACTGCTCTATTCTAGGAATTTGCTGGCCCAGAGCAGTGGTCCTTTTCTCCTCGGAGCAGGGACCCCTTCCCGCTTCCTCCTTCATTTCCTGCACACCAAATCTTTTCAGATTAGCCAATTGAATAAGATTCGGAACTTGGACCTCGGCCAACAGGAAAAAGACACAGCCACCACCTGAGTTAGAATAGAAAGTAGATGCACTTCCTGTCTTGTTAGTTTTGCTCTTGCAAGCACACCCTCTTGATGAAGAGTCAAGCTTGCCTTGTCCAGACACTTCAGTCAGAACGGTAGTCTTTTTCTTTGTGACAATGAACTTATTTCTAACCATCTCCTCTCCTCTTTTATTTTTTTAAATTTTTCTTCCCCTATTCTTGCTCCCCATTTCACCTTTCCTTCCTTCCTTCTGCCTCCCTTCTTTTTTTAATTTTCTCCCTCCCTTTTTCTTTGTTTCAGTACGGTCTTGCTATGTACCCCTGCCCAGTCTTGAATTTACTAGGATGGCCTCCCTCACCACACCCGGCCCTAGTGGGAGATCTCATACAGCTACACAGTCGTGGAAATGTCTTATAGCCCAGGTAGTTTGATTAATGATTTTTGTTTTCACAACCATTTTACCTATTGATATGAGAGTAGGAGCCCTGAACATTAGTGTTTTTGTAGCTGTCAAATGCCTGCAGAATGCATTTACAAATACTTTTCTTTTAAAATTATTTTGTTATTTTGAGACAGTGACTCATGTATCCCAGGGTGGCCTTCCACTTACTTCTGTGTGGGATGATGGCCTTGAACTTGGATCCTCCTGCCTCCACCTCCTAAGTGCTGGGATGATGAGTGTGCAGTACCATGCTCTCTTCATGTCATATTGGAGATTGAACTCAAGGGTTTATGCATACTAGGCAAACACTCTACCAGCTGAACTATAGTATTAGCACCATCCCACAGATATTTCTTGGTATCTTCTGTGGAACACCATGACCACCTATAGAGCTGTAGCAAGAGGCAAAATAGTCCTTGCTGTGCATTGGCAGATGCTGTCTTCCTACCCAGCATGTAAAATAGGCCCTTCCTTAAATTGGTGCTCTATTGGCGGGGGAGATGGATAATGTGGAGCTGTTTATATCTTGTGAGATCATGGCCTGACTTCCTGATGGATACAGCAGTTACCCAGGCTAGGCTCCTCACTGTCTCCCAGAGAATGGGGGTATAAGCCTGCCATGGGGAGCATGTCTTTATATAGTGTTCTCCTGGAGTGTAACAATGACTGCTGTATTTCTACCATAGGCAATGGAAGCCCTCAAGGGCATCAAATCAGGGTCTAAGTTAAAGATGGGGTGGGGGTAGGAGGTGGATTGGGAGTGGGGTAGTAACTGCATTTACCCCCTAAACTTATCATGAAAGATGAGATTGGGGCTAGAAAATGGCTCAGAGGGTAAAGGCACCTGACACCAAAACTAATGACACACATTAGAAGGAGAAAACTGAGCCCTGCAAGTTGTCCTCTGACTCCATACACAAGCTGGGACATGCTTGCACTCACACACATGTAACACACACACACACACACACACACACACACACACACACACACACAAATAATTGTAGTCAGACTTTTCTGTCCCATCAGCCAATTTCCAAATAACCACACAGAGACTATTGATTATGAAAGCCCAGCCAATAGCCTAGGTTTGTTTTTAGCTAGCTCTTATAACTCAAAATTAACCCATTTTTATTAATCTATGTGCTGCCCTGAGGCTCGTTTACCTCATCTATGTACTTCCCATCTTGCTCGATCTGTGTCTCATGGCATCTCCTCTGACTCTGCCCTTCTTCTCCCTTGCATTCTCTCTGCCCCCAAAATCCTGCCTAGCCATCGGCCAATCAGCCTTTTATTAACAATAAGAGCAACACATCTTCACAGTGTACAAAAAGATTTTTCCACAACAAGTAATTTTTTAAAGGATAAGTTGTCAAAATAACCCAAAAGATTGAGGCTATAGTGTGTATGGAGTGTGATGGAGGAAGGAGTCCATAAAGAGATGGAAGCTAGAAGCCAAACTCTTTGTCCAGCCTTCACCATTGATGTACCTCCCAAGCCACATGCTTCAGATCCAAGTTCAACAGGGAAGGGTTGGAAAGGAAAGGTTAGTTTTCTTGCACAGTGTTCCATTCCAGCTGGGACTGCCAAGGAATCCCAGGGCTCCCACCATGTGTCACCTACCTCTGCTTGGGAAATTCTTGTTCATCAGACACTTGCCAAAAGAAAGCTTTCATTGTTTCCTAGACCTCTTTGGCTCTTGACAAATACCCTCTTAGAAATTCTTTGGTTTCTTTTTTCTCTTTGTTTACTTAGAGCACAAATCCTGCATAAAGTAAATGGATTGACTAACATTCCAGTTGAGCCAGCGAATTCCATGATAGATCTTGTCAGGAGCCCAAAAAGCTGGTGTGCAGTTTTCCTTGGAGGTGGAATAGGAACACAAAAGTAAAACCATCAAATGTTTGTTGGATCTTGTTTGGAAATCTAGCAGTAGGACTGATACGTAATCCAGCAGTCACACCTGACCATTTATCATAGAAATGAAATTTTAGGTTCATCTGAATTCCTGCCCAGAGAAGCCAAGCCATCACCTGTACCAGGCTTTTTCTTTTGGGCCACCAACCAGTTCACAAATCATAACATGGAGACTTTTTATAGTTGTGAATGCTTGGCCTTAGCTTAGGCTCATTTCTTCCTAGCTCTTATAACTTAACTTGTTTCTCTTCATTTACATTTTGCCTCAGACTTCTTTACCTTTCTTTCCTTCCTTCTGTATGTATTATTTTTCTACTGTCTTCATGGCTGGCTGGTGGCTGCCTGGCTTTTGGCCCCCCTTGTCCCTCTTTTTTTCCCCTCATTCTCTATTTATTCTCTCTGCCTGCCGTTCTTGCCTATCTCTTTTTTGCCTAGCTATTGGCCGTTCAGCTTTTTATTAGACCAGACAGGTGCCATAGGCAGGCCAGGTGAAACAAATGCAGCACATTTTACATAATTAAACAAGTACAGCATAAACAAATGTAACACACCTTTACACAGTTAAAATAATATTTCATAACAATCACCTTCACAATGCAATGGCTCACCTTTGTTGAGCACAAAACAGTGAGTATAACCAGAAGATGAAAGGAAAGTCAAGGGAGTTGGACTTATTTGCAAAACAATGGTTTCACCCAGAGTGTGGTGATTTTACTGGGGAGACTGTAGATATTTTTATAGGAAAACATACATTGGGGTTGTGGTACATTTGTGAGCATGCTCAGTTTAAGGTGCACATTTCTGAGTTTGCTCAGGCCAAGGTCATAGATCACGTGTTTACGAAAGAAATATGGTAAGTATCAGTGGCATGCTCAATTCAGTATCCTAATGAACCAAGTTTATTCTTGGTTGCCAAAAAAGATGAGGAAGAGTGATTTGTAAGTTTCTCCAAAGAGTTTAAGTAGAAACAAATAGTACAACTTTGAAGATATGTTTAGCCTTATTTATTTGATTTACTTTTATTTTATTTTATTTATTTTTTTCCAGACAGAGTTTCTCTGTGTAACAGCCCTGGCTGTCCTGGAACTCACTCTGTAGACCAGGCTGACCTCAAACTCAGAGCGATCCCTCTACCTCCCGAGTGCTGGGATTAAAGCTGTGCACCACCACCGCCACTGCCTGGCTTAATTTTTTTTGAATTTTAAGTATTCTGCCTGCATGTATGCATTCCATTTGCATGTCTGGTGCATGAGAAGACCAGAGGGCATTGGATCACAGTTGTGAGCCATGATGTTAGTGCTGGGAACCAAACTCAGGTCCTCTGGAAGAGCTGCAGTGCTCTTAAATGCTGGGCCATCTTGCCAGCTCTTTGTTTTATTTCATTTTATTCTTTAAAGATGTGTCTCAGTCTATCTCCTAGGCTGGCGTGGAACTCACTATACAGCTCAGGCTGGCCTTGAACTCTCAGTAGTCCTTCTGCTTCAGCTTATCAAGTGCTGAGATTCTATGCATACTCATCATGAGTGAACCATATTGTTCTCCCCTGTAAATGTGGGAGCCTGTCCCTACAGATGTCTGTAGTACTTACTGGCTCACACTGTCAGTTCTGATATCTTTCAGTGGGTGAATGGTGGTACCTATCTCAACAGTGTGGAGTATGAGTTAGCAATAAAAAGACCACACTATCTAGTCATGCATAAGACAGCTTGCATAAATATTCAAGAAACCATGATAAGTGGAGAAAGCCAGTTCCCAAGGGACTAGGATTGGACTTTCCTTATAGTTACAGAATTATACCAGTGTGTGTGTGTGTGTGTGTGTGTGTGTGTGTGTGTGTGTGTGTGTG
>CABHPR010126299.1:13040-23226 GCA_902168415.1 Peromyscus melanophrys | reverse complement strand
CTCTCTCTCTCTCTCTCTCTCTCTCTCTCTCTCTCTCTCTCTCTCTCTCATATACACACATATACACATATTCACCATGCACACACACTCAATATACCATACACACACATACACAGGTACTATGCATACACACATGCACACACACTTGCATACATCATACAAGTACTTCCATGTACCACACACACACACTCACTCACACACCTACACATACACCATATGCACATATACCACATAAACATTCACATAACACACACATACACACACACACACACACACACACACACACACACGCACGCACACCCCAAAAAACAAAAAAGAACGAAAGAAAGAAAAAGGTAAAGAGAAATAAAGAAACAAAGAGCTTTCTCTCCCTTCTCCACTGAGGATCAATATTTAATCTTTTCTGCTTGAGAACTCTGGCCCGGCTAGTCAGGTGATTGAGACTGCAATGTGGTAATCTACACTTATTCTCTTCTCTATTGTTCTTTTATTATTTTTTATGAAGATATTTTCAGCAGGGTCAGATTTCTGTTTTATACAGAAAGTGATTTAGCAGTTACACGTTACATTCATGAACCAAGTAGAAAAAATGCCTCTTTTTAGAAATTCTTTACGTGCATAGATGTATAATGTGTCTGTGAGTGCAGGTGTACTGTGTGTGGAGGTCAGAGGATAACTTGCAGGAATCCTCCTTCCACTGTATATACGCACATATACAGATCAAACGCAGATTGTCAGGCTTAGTGGCAAATGCCTTTACCCCCTGAGCCATCCACAGCTCCTCTCCCCCTCCTTTTAAAATACCTCTTAATTGTATGTAGTTTGGTGCCTGTACATTGCCATCATCTATTCCCATGGGTTCGTCAAAGCCCATTTTAGACCATGGGAGACAAATGTCTATGAAGAACTGCAGAAAAAAAGCTAAATAGCTTTCATTTTACCTTGTCAAATTAGTATTTGTGTGTGTGCATGCATGTGTGAGTATGTATGTGTAGAGGCCTGAGAGCAACCTCAGGCTTCATTCATTCCTCAGGAGCATCCACTTTGTGTTTTGAGACAGTCTCTTACTAAGGTCTAGAGCTTACCAATTATGCTGGGTTGGTGGGACTGCAAGCCCCAGGGACCCTTCTCTCTCCATTTCCACTGAGTTGGTGGGACAGCAATTTCCTAGGATCTTCCTCTCTCCATTTCCCCAGCACTGGGTTACAAGCATGCACATGATGCCTGACATGCTGGGTTACAAGCATGCACCATGAGGCCTGACATTTTACTTGGCTGCTGAGAGTAGAACTCAGGTCCTCATGTTTGAGCAGCAATTACTTTACCAACTGAGCTATCTCCTCAGCCCTAAATTATCATTATTTAAAATATTAATCAATTGATGTGTTCTTCATGCCTCAGCTGGGCTTGAAGATAATAGTCTAGGTTTGAGTTTTCTCAAAAGTACGTCTGAGATCTGGCATGAGCATAGTGGTTTATGTGTGATCTAACCTCAAGATTTTCCCCATAAGATAGTGTAGAGGAAAGGGGAGGCAGTGATGAAGGGGGAGTGTTGCAAAGCTGTGACTGCTGTGGTTAGCTGGAGACTTAGTCTTCCTGGAGACCTACCTCTTGGAGGAGAAGACACAGGACTTGGTAGCTATTCTAGCTGAAGAGCAGCAAGCTGTACTATTGATACTCCATTCCCAAGAGCGACTTGTTTAGTGTGTTTTGCAGGAACCCAGATCTTCTGCCCCATGGCTTGTCGGACACAGAGCTGAGCATGCTTCTTTGGTGTGAAGGATGAGTGGAAAGGGAATATTGACAGAACTCAAGAGCATCAGTTGCAGCACAGACTGCAGAGCACTGATGAGCAAGGAATCCTTCCTTGTGGCTCTTTCAGGGCACAGATGAGCAATGCTTTAATGGGTAAAGCTAACACTGGAGTTGCAACAGCAACAGCAACAGCAACAGCAGGGTGTGGTACTACACACTAATAATCCCAGCATTCATGAAGCAGAAGCATGCAGATTAAGCATACATATAAGCGTAGCAAGACCTGTTTTTAAAAATTAAATGGTGCCAGGCGGTGGTGGTGCATGCCTTTAATCCCAGCACTCGGGAGGCAGAGCCAGGTGGATCTCTGTGAGTTCCAGGCCCGCCTGGTCTACAGAGCGAGATCCAGGACAGGCACCAAAATTACACAGAGAAACCTTGTCTCAAAGAAAATGGCTGGGGATGTGGTTCAGTGGTATGGCACTTGAAATGCATATGCAAGGCCCTGGATTCAAACAAAAAGAAAGGAAAAGTCAGAAGAGAAATGAATATACATTGGCAGGACTGCCTATGTGATTACAGAGTCCAATGGCAAGTACAAACCAGAGTCTCTTGTTCAAAGAATAGGAAGCAGTGTGAGGTGCACAGACCAGGTAGGCAAGAGCCTCAAGTAGGCCACACACACCAGATTGGACTTGAAATGTGCCCGTGGCCTATGCACCTGCACTGGAGAGTGAATGAACCTGGTCTTGTTTAGTGGGTATCTTATCAAGATTTGTGCTAGGGTTTCTCAAAAGGGTAAACTGAGTCCTGAGATGTTAGCTGCTCATTTACTGTAGGACTTGATTATTTTGATCTTGGAATGTGCAGGTGGTATAGAAAAAGGCTGGGCAGATTTGTTCTGTCAAGAGCTAGACAGGGAACACAATCACCTCTGAAGCCTGGTGGACTTTTGTGCCAACTGTATCATATGCAGACAATTTACAAACAGAAAGGCCTAGTTGTGTTCTGATTCTGATAAAACTTTTCTTAAGGTTGAAGATGCTGGCATGCCATACAATTTTTCCTATGCCATGAAATGACCTTCTCTTTTTTTTTCTTTAAGTCAGAGTCTTTCACTTAAAACTAAGGCTGGCCTTTAAGTCATGATGTTGCTAAGGTTGTCCTTAAACTCTTCATTCTCCTGCCTCAGCCTGTCAAGTGCTGGGGTTATATGTCCATACCACCATACTCAGCTTCCTTTAGCTAATTTTCTTTTGTGAGTTGATGTCTCATGTATGGCAGACTGGTGTCTCATGTATGACGAGCCTTGAACTTGCTATCTAGCCAAGGATAACCTTGAACTTCTGATCTTCCAACTTCTGCCTCCCAAATTCTGAGATTACAGGTGAGTGCCACCACATTTAGTTTATGTAGTGCTGGGGACTGAACCCAGAGTCTCCTACAAGGTAGCTAAGTACTCTACCAGTTGAGGCATATCTGCACCTCCCTTCTGCTTTAAGAAATAAGATTTTTTAAAAAGTGTATGTGTATTAGTGTTAGTATGTGCACATAAGTGCAAGTGCCCATAGAGGCCAGAAGAGGGCACCCTCTGAAGCTGGAGTTATAGGCAGGCAGTTGTGAGCTGCCTGATGTGGGTGCTGACAACCGAGCTCAGGTTTTCTGCAAGAGCAGTATTGTTCTGAACTGCTGAGCCTTCTCTCTAGACCCTGATTTTATTTTATTTTGAGAGAGATTATCATTTAAACAAGGATGACCTTGAATTCACTGTAAAATGACTCAAACTCCTGATCCTTTGCCTCTGCCTCCCAAGTACTAGGATTATAGGTATGTACACCATGCTCAAGTCCCTTCTGATATTTTTTAATACTTCATCATGGCAAAAGTAACTCATAGCTCATGAATCCTGGAGACAGTGAGCTAGCAGTGGCTGAAAGGTACCCAAGCACCAGACATCTTCACTGTCTGCTCCTGGCTGTGGGAACAAAATAATGACCTGTCTCCTGCTGCCATGCCTTCCCCACCATGATGGACTGTACTCCTATATGTGAACCAAACTAAACCTTCGCTTCCTTAGATTGTTTTGCCAGGTGTTTTATGACAGCAACAAGAAGAGTAACTAGTATAGCAAGTGGCTTGGGCACAAGATAGAAAGTGACTTTCATAATTCAAGGGCTCATGTTGGGCAAAGATCCATTTTGGCCACACTAGTTAGATTTCATTGGTTCTGGGCTAAATGGCTTAAGTCTAAGATTCTAGTGTCTCAATTTCCTTGGCCTGAAGATACAGGAGAAGGGTCTGGAAGTCTCTGGAATATGCTGTGGCTACCTCTCACACAATCAACCAAGAGACATAACTGCCATGTGTGTTCTTTTAACTCAAGTGAGAAAAAACCCACTAAGAACTCCAGTACACATTCTCTCTCTCTCTCTCTCTCTCTCTCTCTCTCTCTCTCTCTCTCTCTCTCTCTCTCCCTTTCTCTGTCTCTGTCTCTGTCTCTCTTTCTCTCTCCATCAGAATGTTTTGTATTTCAGATGTGTGCTGCTGGGATAAATGTTTAATACTAAAAATTCCCTTCTTTCTGCGTTTCCTCTCTGTGCGATCTCTCTCTCTCTCTCTCTCTCTCTCTCTCTCTCTCTCTCTCTCTCTGCTCCTGCCATCTTACTGTCTCTCCAGGTTTCTTTCTAATAAAGCTCTTTCTAACTCTGGTAAAAAAAAAAAAGTCCTAAATTAAAATCTGGAAATGTCTACGGGTTTGCAGGTGAGAAAAACCATCCTTAGGACATGCAGACCTGAGATATTTAAAAGCAAAACATATAACCACATAGACATCCTCTGCAGTTTATTTTTGCAATGATCTTAATAAATGTATGCTATTTTAACCAGGCAGTGGTGGTGCACACCTTTAATCCTAGCACTTGGGAGGCAAAGGCAGGGGGATCTCTGTGAGTTTGAGGCCAACCTGATCTTAAAAAATGAGTTCCAGGACAGCCAGGGCTGTTACACCAAGAAACCCTGTGCTGTGGGATGTTCTGTATGCTGTGAATGTGTTGCTCTGATTGGTTGATAAATAAAAAGCTGATTGACCAGTAGCCAGGCAGGAAGTATAGACGGGGTAAACTGACAAGGAGAATTCTGGGAACAGGAAGGCTAAGTCAGGAGACGCCAGCCTGCTGTCCACGGAGCAGCATGTAACGGCACACAGGTAAAGCCATGGAACACGTGGCAACATACAGATGAACAGAAATGGACTGAGTTTAAGTGTAAGAGCTAGTTAATAATAAGCCTGAGCTAATGGCCAAGCAGTTATAATTAATATAAGTCTCTGTGTGTTTACTTAGGTCTGAGTGGCTGTGGGACTGATGGGTGAGAGAGATTTGTCCTGATCCCAGGCCAAGTGGGATACAGGAAAATTTCAGCTACAACCCTGTCTCAACAAACAAAAAACAAACAAACAAAAAGTCTATGCTATTTTTATAGATAACCTGGATATTAATATGTACACAATGCATTGTATAACTTCCCCACCACCCTATCAAATTCAATGCCTCTATCCTCAGTTGTCTATTTCCACAGTCCAACTTATTCCACAAGGCCAGACATGTCTCCACCCTCTGCCATGTCCACACATGTACACATGAACAGGTGCATGCACACATGTGTGCTTATGTAGAGGCCAGACAAGGAGATTGGGTGTCCTGTTCTGTCCCTCTCTGCTTTATTGTTTTGAGGTACATTCTCTTTAATGAGCCTGAAACTAGTCTGGAACTGGAGATACAGACAGTTGTGAGCTTCCATGTGGGTGCTGGGAATTGAACCCGGGTCCTCAGGAAGGACAGCCAGTGCTTTTAACTGCTGAGCCATCTCTCCAGTCCCCCATATATTTATGTTTTAATGCCAACTTCAAATATTGCTTTTCTGAACCCCCCCCCACCTTTTCTTGAGACAAGATCCTGTTATGTAGCCCAGGCTAGCTTCAAATTGGAGAATCCTCCTACCTCAGTCTCCTTAGTACTGGGATTACAGTCATGAACCATTATCCCCAACTTTAAACATTTACTTACAGATTAACAATTATGAAATATTCTGCTACAACAATATAAAATGAACTAAGACAGTGTCTTTTGGGGTAAGACTAAATATCTTTGCCTTTGTTGGCTGCTTTAATCTTCATCTTTTAAAAAAGTCTTAACTGAAGAACATATAATTTAGTTGGTTGAGTTTTGTTGACATTTGCTCTAGTGTTTGAGACAGAGTCTCAGTATGTAGCCCAGGTTACCCTAAAGCTCTCCATCTTCCTGTCTCATCCTTGAATACTGGAATTATAGGTATGAGCCACCATACCTGACCTAAAGTTGTATAGTTTATCCATGATAAAATGCATAGCTTGGGCTGGGGAGATGCCTAGTTGGTAAGTGCTTGCTGAGCAAACATGGGGACCTGAGTTTGATCCCCAGTTCTGTGTGAAAGCCTGGCATGGTGGTGCATGTCTATAACTCCAGCAGTGGGTGAAGGGCAAGGACAGGTGGATTCCTGGAGCTCCCTGGATGCCAATCTAGTTGGATAGAGTTACAGGTTCAGTGAGAATCTTTGACTCAAAAGATAAGATGGAAAATGACTGAGAAAGACACCCAGTGTCAATCTCTGGCTTCCACATACATGTAAACTTCCACACACATGTGCATACACACAAACATGTACCCACATATACCACCACACCTCACAAAAATGCATAGACTTAGAAGGGCCATTGGACAGGTTTTGACAAAAGCCCACATCTGTGTGTGCCTAGGTTCTTTCAATCAAAGTGTGGAACCCTTCTGTCACCTGTCTCTGCTATCCAGGCTCTTTGGGCACACACCAATTTGAGCCTCCACTGTCACTTCATAGAAGCACTATGCTGACCAGTGTGATAGGTCTTGAAGATCCTGGGTCTGTCTGCCTAGTTCGGTTACTGCTACTAGGATCCTCATGGCTGCTCAGGCCTAAAGCCCAGAACTTTTTGTCATAGCCTTCCCTGTTCCTCAATATATCATTGCTCTTCCAAGCAAACTTCAGAGCATGCGTATTTGAAGCAGAGGAACTGCCTGTTATTTTGTGATGCCAGCAATCACTAGCATTTCTAAGTAATCCTACTGGTCTCTGTTCACATCCCAGCCATCATGTTTAGATGGTTGTTCCCAACTGTGGGTTTGGTCTTGCAACCCCTTGCACTTAGGGGCCCCTGATGTGGGTGTTGGGAACTGAACTTGAGTTCTCTGGAAAAGCACTAGTTGTTCTTAATTGATGAGTTGTCTCTCCAGCCTTTCCACTATTATTTTATGGCCCGTTGTATGCATTTATACACACAGTTAACTTTGCACCCACTGCTTGTATTCCTACGTACTTTGTTTCTCTGTCTTTGTTCTGCCCACATTGTTAGCTCCTTTAGCTCCGTGTACCGGAGGAGATGGCGTCATGGAAATAAGGGAGAGAATGTTTTTCCAGGAAGAAAGGCAGTGTTTGTGCTAATGTGTTTGCTCCTTTTGTTTTCACATTACGAATGCATGAGTGATCATGGGTCTTTCTGCACATGGGCTGCTAGGAATACACAGCCCTTCCTTAGTAAGTAGATGTCGCCTACAGGTTGAATCATAAATGATAAAGATCGTGTCTTGTATTTCCTCTTTTGCTTTTTTTTGTCTTCTCTCTCTCTGTCTTTCTCTGTCTCTCTGTCTCTGTCTCTGTCTCTCTCTGTCTCTGTCTCTGTCTCTCTGTCTGTCTCTCTCTCTGTCTCTCTGTCTCTGTCTCTGTCTCTGTCTCTGTCTCTGTCTCTCTCTCTCTCTCTCTCTCTCTCTGAATGTGGAGGCCAGACACAGGATAACTTTGGGGAAAAACTTCAGGAACATCACCCACTTTCTTTGGGAAAGTTTCTATTTTTACTAGAATTCACTAATTAGACTAGAATGGTTTCCTGTCTCAGTCTCCCCAGCACTGGGATTACTGAAGTGTGCCACCATGCCCAGCTAGTAGTAGAACTTATGCACTGACCAATTTGTTCAATGGATCAGTTCGTTGATTTTTTTTTGAGATGTATCATAGAGGAAAACAAGTTATTTAAGGACAAATGCCTCTAAATTCATCTTTATATTATCTTCCTGTCATTTAGCACAGTCTTTGGCACACAGTAGGAGCTCTTTAAGTGCTGAATTTCATTGAAAATACAAAATAAAGAGGGTGGTAAGGGTTCCAAACCATCTGTGGCTGTTACACTAACCTTGTTTTAATGTAGAATTATTATTACATAGTGGGCTTTGACTAAGTGTGGAGAAAGGAGACATTTGGACTTTCTGAAGTGCTGTTTCATTCAGAACATCATGAGTTTGTGAGAGCCTGCCAAAGAGGTTATGGCTGGGAGCACTGGAGCATGTAAAAATGGAATCAGTGAGCATCTTGGGAACCTTTGTGCTCCTGGGGATCTGTCTGAAGGCTGTTGTCACTGTCATAACAGAAGGAATAGATGAGATAAAATTAATGATTCTTCCCTTGCTTCTTTCCATGCTGACCTCAATCTCATTGTGTAGAAACTCAAGATTTACACATTCTTGAAAAAGCAGTTAGCAGGAAAGAAAGGCACAGGAAAATTAAAGAGAGAGAGAGGAGGGAATGTTTTTTGTATTGATTTTTCTAGCATGAATGTTGCTGTTGTTGATTATACTAATCGCTTGCATTTCCTGTGAAGAGTGGCTCACTGTCTCTCTGGGGCTCCTTACCTCTGTGTCTTTTTCAAAAGGAGATAAATAGCCACACTCTTGTCTTCTGCCCCAGGAAATGACTCCATAGACTAAGTCTGGAAGGATCCCCCCACTCCCATCTCTGGGCTTTTATTAATATGCATGTACCCTCGTGGATGTCTCTGTGCAAAACAATGATGGGTAAGAACAAACAGATACAAGGAGAGGAATGCAGCATCATACCTGGCATATTCTTATTTATTTATTAACAGTGTCATGTAGCTCAGACTAGCCATGAACTATGTACCCTAGAAGAAGCTTGAATTCTTCATCCTCCTGCCTTCATCTCTAAGGGGCTTGTGCCAGCAGGCCTAGTATATGTGGTGTTGTAGGTGGAACACAGGGTTTCATGCCTGCTAGGCAAACATTCTACCAACTGAGCTATATCCGCTAGCCCCACACCTGACATATTCTTGAGATGATGCCTAACCATTCTTCAACAGACCCCCAACATCCTTCAATACAGTTCCCAACAAATAAAAAAGGATCAATCTCAATAGGCTGAGGTTGGGGAGCTCTGAGCTATACAGATCCACATGTTGGGGTCAATGGTGATGCACTTGATAACTGACTCAAACCCCTTTATATTTGGGTAGTCTGTTGGGGACCAATGCTCATGCAAGTACCTGCCATCAGCCAGTTTCATGGCTGCAAAACCAAACCAGATTCAGGTATGCTGTTTCAGGCCACCAAATTCCCTCACAATAAGGGAAACAGAAGTTGCAGGAAATCCCAGCTTCTGGTCCACCAAGTGATAATTCTTGCTTCAAAAGGTTGGGAATATTTGATTTGCATTTTCCCTTATGTGTTTAGATTTTATTTGGCATCTTGTGAAAAAAGGCACTATTTTATGTTTTAAAGCATGGTTACATCTCAGCACTGTAGTTCAAATGAGAACTGTCTCCCATAGGTACTTGTGTTTAAGTACTTGGTCTCCAGCTGGTAGGGATGTGGAAGGCTGCAGAAACATTAGGAGGTAGAGCCTCCATGGATGAAGTGAGTCAGTAGGGTGTGCCCTGAAGCTTTATAGCTTGGCCCCACTCCCTCATCTCTTTCTGCTTACCGATTGCAGACACAATGTGATCATCCACTTCATGCTCCATCGCCACATATTATCCCTTCTTTAAATTAAAAAAACAATTATGTATATGACTATTTGCCTGTATGAATGTAAGTGTACCACATGCATGCAGGTGCTCAAGGAGGCTAGAAGAGGGTGTCAAATCCCCCTGGAAGTGGAGTTACAGTCAGTTTTGAACTTCCATGTGGGTACTGTGTACCAACCCTGGGTTCTCAGCACATGCTCTTAGCTGCTGAGTCATTTCTCCAGCCCCCTGTATCTCTTCTTAAACTATGATCCCAAATAAGCCCTTCTCCATTTAATTCCTTTGTCAGGGTATTTTATCGCAGCAATGAGAAAAGTAACTAATTGTCCTAGGTGAGGGGTCTGAGACTGTATGAACTTTCAGACTTCCCTAAACTGAAAAGACTTTCAAGTCCTGCCTTGTTTCATTTTAGTGGGCTGGGGCTATCATTCAGTGGTAGAGCACTTGCCAAGTATGCACAAAGCCCTGAGTTCAATTCCCAGAAAAGCACACACACCACCACCACCACCACCACCACCACCACCACCACCACCACCACCACCACCACCACCA
>CABHPR010126299.1:0-13030 GCA_902168415.1 Peromyscus melanophrys | reverse complement strand
CACCACCACCACCACCACCACCACCACCACCACCACCACCACCACCATAAAAAAAGAGACTATATTTTAAAATAAAATTTCAAAACAAGGCATGGTGGTCTAATCCCAAGACTCAGGATACTGAGGCAGGAGGATTACAAGCTTGGGGCCAACTAGGACTACACAGTAAGATCTTACCTTAAAATAAAAATGATAGTGCTGGGCAATGGTGGCGCACGCCTTTAATCCCAGCACTCAGGAGGCAGAGCCAAGCAAATCTCTGATTTCCAGGCCAGCCTGGTCTACAGAGTGAGTTCCAGGACAGCCAGGGCTACACAGAGAAACCCTGCCTCAAAACAAACAACAACAAAATAAATAAGTAAAATTTAAAAAATGAAAGCAATAAAAATTTCAGTCCTTCTCCCAGAAAAGGGCTTGGCCCAAGCTCACCTTCCTTTTTCTGTGTGTGTGTGCATATCTTGGAGCCAAGATTGAAGTGAGCTAACAGGACCTGCAGTATGTTGTAAGGGTCAGTGTGCATATAACACCCCTGAGATAGACTCTAGACAGTACATTTGCAGTCAACTTCTAGAACCTTTCTTCTTCATTGTCTGATTATTATTATTGTCATCACTATTACTGGAATCAGGTTTTGGGAAATACAGTTGTGATCAAGATGTGTTGTAGCTCACTGAAGATAATATATTATGCTAAAAATGTTTATTGAGGCTGCCAAAATCAAAACCCCAGATGGTCTGCAAGGAAATGAAGCAGATTCCCAAAGTTAGTTCAATTTGCTCACTTGTTCATTTCTTCCTTCCTCCTTCCTTCCTTCCCTTTTTCCTCCTTCTTTTCTTCCTCTTTCCTTCTCTCCTTTCCCGTTACTCCCCTCCCCACCAACTCCCTCTGTTCTTCCCTCTCTCTTTTGTGTGTATGTGTGTTCATGTGCATACAGGTGCGCATGCCCATATTTGTAGAAGGCACAAGTCAACCTCAGGTGTTGTTCCTCAAGAGTTACCCACATTAATTTATTATTATTATTATTATTATTATTATTATTATTATTATTGCATAAATGACGTGTGTGGGCACATGTGCCACAACATTTGTGTGGAAGTTAGAGAACAGCTTTGTGAGTCAGGTCTTTCCTTCCACCATGTGGGTTCCAAGGATTGGACTGTTTGTCAGGTCTAGACAGCAAGCCCTTCCTCAGTCGAGTCAACTCATGGATGGGCCCTACCTTGTTCAGGTCCTCAAGGTTTTACCACAGATATGTTACCATCTGGGCTATCACCCTAGTTCCCATAAACTCTGATCCAGAAAAGTCAGCCATAAGCACAGAACCTTAAGTAGTTTTCCACATTGGACCTCATTAACTCCTTCTCCTTGGTACCCTGGAGGCATTTAGAAGCGTCTTCCAGGCTTGTTAGGAAGATGGTCTCCTGGTTCTGCTTGGGTTTGATGATGGTCATTTCCTACTTAGAGGCTGCCTGCTGAGACTTGATCAGGTAATTTTTGTGATGATCCGTTTTCTCTGTTCCTCTTCTTTGCTTGCTTTGATCCTTAGTTTGTGTGGCAGTTATCTAAATAATAAGACTAGAAAGTCATTTCTACTTAGTAACCTTGATTTGAAACTCAACAAGTTCCCCTGCGCAGCCCTGTCAACAGGCAATCACTAAGCCTAGCAGGCAGACAGAACACATACTCAATTGTGTGTATTGAAATTGGTGCCCTTCCTGTTAGAAGTAGGATTTTGCCTTTTTGCTCTCATCCTTTTGCTTCAGCCTATTCCAGTAGTGGTGGCACATGCCTTTAGTCCCAGACCTCAGGAGGCAGAGGCAGAGGCTCTGAGCTGCACTCAGAAAGAAGGCACTGGGCTGGGGAATGTGGCTGGATTGATAGAGTGCTTGCCTAGCATACATGAAGCCGTAGGTTCTATCCTCAGTACTGTATAAACTATGTGTGGTGGGTCATGCCTGTAATCAGCACTCAGGAGGTAGAGACAGGAGGATCAGGAGTTCAAGGCCAACCTCTCCCCTTCCTTGTCTTTTTTTTGTTTGTTTTTCAAGACATGGTTTCTCTGTTTATCCCTGGCTGTCCTGGAACTTGCTCTGTAGACCAGGCTGGCCTCAAACTCAGAGATCTTCCTGCCTGTGCCTCCCAAATGCTGGGATTAAAGGCATGTGCCACCATGCCTGGCTCCTTCCTTGTCTTTCTAAATTAATTTTCTGGCTAGCATACAAATAAATGGTTTTCATTGTGAAATATACATGGTTATACTTTGCTCTCATCCAGGACTCTGTCCCTTTTCACCCCACTCTTGCTCATCCTGTTTCTCCACCCACATAGGCTCTCTTTTCAAGATGTACATATTCCATCATTATACTTTATTCTCCCTTCCTCTTCCTTTTAGACTTCTTCCTTCCCTTTATAGTCCTCTTTATATGTTCATGCCCTCCCTACCTCAAATCCAGATTCTACAATGAGAGAAATGATGAGATAGTCACCTTTCTGAGCGTGGCTTATTTTCCTTAACATGATGATCTGTAGTTCCATTCATATCCCTGCATATGTCATCGTGTTATTCTTGAGAACTTCTTGAGAATGAAATCATTGTATATACTACCGCATTTTCTTTATTTGTTCATCTATGAATGAACTCTAGACTTATTTTGAGATAGAAGTTCCCTAAGATGAGCAGACTGGTCTTGAACTCACCTTGTGGTCCAGGCAGACCTTGAATTTGTGATCCTCTTGCCTCCGCCTCAGGAGTATCTGGGATGACAGGCCTGCACCACTAGGCCTTGTTGATATTGTGATCTTTCAGCAGACTAGTTCATGAAGTCTGGGGATAGCATGAAATGAAAATCTCCTAAAATTACTGATACAGCTCCCTCCCCAAACCCCAGGCAGGAGGGCAGGAAATGCAACTAGAATATTAGCCCTAAAATCCATGTTTCTCCACATGCAGGTATGTCTTGAAGCCAGGAGTAGCCCACCATCTGGCATAAATAGGTTAATGGAGTGACTGGATCCTTTTACGCTGTTCTTGCAGTTTCTTTGTAGCTCTGGAAGTCAGCTATTTTTGGCAGCTGCCTTGGTTGGCATCCCCTGCGCCTTCAGATATTTATGAAAAGTGACTCCATGCAGAGAACGCATGCTCCTGGGGTTCATATAGAGCTTGAGGCTGAGCTCCAAAGCAAACCGAGCTATACCCTATCTGCTGACCTTGATCACATTTAGGATGGGGCTCTCTTGTCTCAGAATCTCCAAGGAGCCCTTCACTTTGATTAGTACATCTTTAGACTAGACAATTATTTCATAATAGTAACAGGCGGTGGGATGCTGCCTTTCATGGGAGTTCCTTTGTGGTCCTTTGATATTTGCTTTTAGCTGACTCAGAATAAAGAAATGAAGAAGAAGCCAAAGGCGTAGAAAAAAAAGAAAAAAGTTTCACTACCCAGAGATGCTGGGGAAAGACCCAAGATGTTCTTGCCCTGTAGTCCCCCTCCCTTTAGAGGTAGGAGATTGGAGTACAGTATGGGCAAACAGGATACCTCTATGAACTGTGTGAACTACAAAGCTGTTCAAAAGACTACGAACATTTGTATGTTGAAAAGAAAGACCCTGGGCTAACAAGATGGTGCAGTGAGTAAGAGTTTGGGCTGCCAAGTCCGAGGACTTGAGTTCCATTCCTTGAACCCACATAATGAAAGGAGCAAACCAATTCCTATTAAGTTGTTCTCTGCCCTCCACACACACACTTTTTTATATAGGCTTCTCAGCACCAAGTGAATTTTACTTCCAACACATTGCTCTGAAATACCAAATAGATTGGATGGAGATTTATCACTATTTTGCAGAGCTTCCAGAAGCTTCTAAACACTCAGCTATGTATCTCTCTCCTTTTTCTCTTCCTATTTTTCCTTAGTAGTATTTAGTTTACATCTAGGAATTCTGGTGCTTTCAAATTTTAGAATTCATTCATGATTTAAATAAAGAAACCAACACATTGTTTGAGGCAAAATTACAAATTTCAAAGAAGGCCTGGGGAGATAGCACAGTGTATAAAGTGCTTGCCTTGAACTTGCCTTACAAACACTAGGACCTAAGTTCAATCTCCATGTAAGAAAAAAAAAAGCCCAGTGTGATGGCAGGTACCTTTAATCCCAATTCTGCATACCTGGTACTTGATAGCCAGCCAGTGTAACTTAATTGATGAGCCTCAGGTCCCAGTGAGAGGTGGTAGACAGCTCCTGACACTGGTGGTTGAGCTCTGGCCTCCACACACAGGTGCATTTTCATTTGTATGAACACACGTGCACACACACACACACACACACACACACACACACACAAAAAAAAACAAAAAAAAACAAAAACAGAGAAAGAAAAGAGAAGAGAGGAGAGGAGGGAGAGAGAAGAAAGAGAGAGAGAGAGAGAGAGAGAGAGAGAGAGAGAGAGAGAGAGAATTTCAGAGAAGTCAGGCAATATTGGCCAAATAGCATCCTTCAAAAGAATGTTCTGACATCCCATCAATATCTGCAGTCATTACTCATCAATTAGAATATGACAAAGTAGTCAGACATAATGACTTGTATTGGCAACCCCAGGTACTCAGGAGGCTGAGGCAGAGGGATCATTTGAGTTTGAGCCCAGATTGGGCAATGTTTTAAAAAAAAATAAAAGGAAAATAATTAATTAGTTGATGAGCATGGGGAAGTGTTTAACAGGGAAAGTGCTTGCCACACAAACATGAGACTAGCATTCAGATCCAAAGCACTCACACAAAAAAACTGGGTGAGATGGCAGCTGGCCTGAAATACTGGTTAGAGAGCTAAAGAAAGAATGATACCTGGGGCAAGCTGCCTGGCTAGCTAGACTAGCTGAATTGTCGAGCTCTTGATTCAGCAAGAGACTCTGCTTCATTAATTAAAGTGGAGAGTGATGGAGAAAGATACCTGGTATCAAGCCTTAGCTTACGAATGGCATGCATTCACACAGCATCCACACATACTCACAAACACTTGTTCCCTCAAAACACACACACACACACACACACACACACAGACACACACACCCCACACACAATTAATTAAGTGAAACACTGGAAATGTTCTGACTTCAACAAGGGCAAGTTCCTTGTCGTGAGTCTCTTAGGTAATGAGTATATGTCTTGATAAACAGAAGTAGCAAAAGACAGGATTTCAGACACCCAGCAATGGCAAAAGCATGCAGTCTATGCAAATCAGTCCCTCCTGCCAAAGAATGATGCTGAGCTACAGTGCAAGAATTGTGCCAAGTCAGCACATCTTTCTCAAGAATAGAACAAAAATCATATCTCATGTGGAAGGTTTCCTACAGTCAAAAACAATGTCATTTTCTAAGTAGAGGCCGGATGTGATTTCTGAGCCTAAGGCATTTGCATTTGGAGGTTTTGCTTCTATGTAGCCAGTAAGGTCTGTGTCCAGTTAGCTAAATGCAGAGAACAAAGAGTGCTTGAAAAGCTTGGAGCAGGAGAATGTGATTTGCTTCTGTGTTTAACCCTGGAACCTCCAGTGGCTGAGAGGAGCTTGCAGGGCTGCAGGTGGATAGCACAGATTTGTTGCTTAACTCCACACCTCTTTGGTAGTGTCAGTGCATTTAGAGCTATAGTACCCACAGTCTTACAGCCCACAGATGTGTAACAATAAGCCCAGCAGCCAGAACAAAAGGGAGCCCATGGTGTCTCCAGGGAGACCTAGTGTGTCAATTTTTTGGACACATGCTGACAGCCTGGAGGTCAATTTTAAACACTGGGTGTGTTCTAGCAACCCACAGTGTATGCCATGAAGCCTGGCCCTTAGTATCTCACCTTGGACTTCCAACACCCAGAGCCAGGCAGAGTCAATAGATCAACTTCATGTACACGTGATGCCCTGAAGGAATGATGACAGGTAGAACTAACTTAGAGTGACAACCCTTTTCCATCACACCTTGCCTCTGCCAGGCCCCATCACCCAGCTATGTTCAAAATCACCCACAAATACTTTCAGTATATTTTCAAGTGGGGGACCAATAATACACATTTATGTAATGTCTATTTTTTGGACCCCACACATACATTAACAATTGCTAAGTTATTTTGGCTCTTTTTATGAAGCAACCAAGAAATGCATAACAGGGACAAAAAAAGGAATGCAATTTGAAGAAAGGTCTGATCTCATTGCATACAGAATTACAATGCCATCAAAAATTAAAAAGGAAAATGCTGGCATTATAAAAAGCAAAAAGTGTTTTAATACGTTAAATTTAAGCCCAAGAATTCAGGCATGGTGGGGTATTAGGGCTCTCTAGAGGAATAGAACCAGTAAGAATGAATATGTGTGTGTGTATGTATGTGTATATAGGAAAATGAATTTATTAGACTGCCTTGCGTACTTGCACACTGAGAGGCTGAGAACTTGGGAGCTGCTTGGCCTACCAACCTGGACACCTCAGCAGTCCCAAGCAAAGGATGGCAGCATCAGCAGCATCGACAAGGTAGATACACTCACCAGCAAGAAGCAAAAGTAGGCAGGCAAGACCTCAATGTTTTTCTGGGACCTCTTTATATATGAGCCACTGCCAAAAAGTATCACCCAGTCTGAAGGAGCATCTTCCTTCCTCTGCTTATTCTTCCTTGAAAAGTCTGCACAGACCTGCCTGTCTCTCACTTGATTCCAGATCCAGTCAAGTCCACAATCAAGACTAACCATCTCAGGTGCTGTGTACCCAAAGTTCCAGTTACTCAGGAAGCTGAAGCAGTGGGGATCATTTTATCCTAGTAATTCGAGAAAGGCCTGGGCAGTAAGGTAAGAGCCTGCTTCGTCAAACAAGCAAGATCATGCATGGTTTATAATTAACTGGGAACCACACAGGTTGGCTTTAACGGTCTGCCATCTCCAACCTGAAGCTCTTATCACTGTCTCTGAGTTGGTGATTTGAGAGTGAAATCTGAGGGCAGAGGCCACAGCTGAGGAGGAGAGTTCTTTGACTTCAGTACCTGTGCTTTTCCTAAATCCCCTGGAGCTCCCATTGCTGTCCTACCTGTAGTGCGCCTGTTCCCTTCTGCCCCAGTCCACGTGTTCTTGTCTTTAGAGATCCTTTGATCGTTTCCTTCCCTGAACCTGTCTTTTCAGATGCCAGAGACTGGCCATGTGTGAAGAGCAAGGTGTAGCTGAGCTGGGGACAGCATGTCTCTTCTGCATCTCAAGGAGTCCCTGGCCTGGTTCCATCAGACTGCTTATGTCTGTGTATGTGTGTGCAGATGCTAGGCTTTGGAGGCCAGAAGGGGGCATTGGATTCACTGCAGCTGGAGTTACGGGGGGTTGGGAGCTGATTCGTTAGACTGGCTGGCCAGCAAATCCCAGGCATCTGGGTCTGCCCCAACTCCTGGGCTTCTAAGCACAGGGGCTACCCGACTTGTCATTTTGCTGGGGAAATCTAACTCAGGTTCTTATACTTTACCACCTGAGCCATCGCCCCAGCCCCTGAATTGTGTCTTTCTGCACTTTTTTCTTCTTCTATCTCCTCTCCTGAAGCTCTTTGGGAATTGTCATCTCAGTGCAAGAGAGGACAGTCAGCTTAACCTCACTGGCTTGCAAGATATCTTAAGAACATTTTTATTGCATCTCAAAACCATAAAGAAGAAACACATTTCTGTCTCTCCCCAAAGGACATTTAGCAGTATCAGAAGACAGTTTTGGTTGTGACAACTGGGGACACTACTGACATACACACAGTAGTGACCAGGCACAATATCAAACACCTTACAGTGTATAGGACAACTCCACCAGGAAGTGTCCAACTCCAGACACCCATACTACCAGGTCTGACTTAAAATACATAGCCAGAGGGCAAACTTTATTTATTTATATATGTATATATGTACGTATGTACATATGTATGTATTATGTATTGCATACGTGTGGATGCACACGCAGAGGTCAGAAGACAACTTGTAGAAGCTATTTCTTTTCCTTCTACCATATGGGTCCTGGGGATTGAACTCAAGTTCAAGTTAATGGCAGAGCAGTCTCACCTACTCCCAGCAGGAGGACAAACTTGATGGGTGTGGTCAAAAATATGGAGCGCTTTATATATTTGATCACTGTCCTTGTCTGGGGCCCATGCTCATCTTTTCTGTATCAGTTTCATTCAGTATGTTCAATGTTGAAACACATATGAAAAATATTTTTTAAAATATTCTTTGACTCCTCCTCTCATCAAACAATCTATTATGGCTTCCCTGGGAGAAGCTTGCATGCATCAGAATGTCAATATTAACTTACAGGAGAATGCCTCCCTAAGGGTGATGATGGTTTGTCTGTAATAATAAAAATAAAGACAAAACAGGAGGTGCTTAGGATGTCTACAACAGAATACAGTGGACATATGCACAGTGTGCTCAAAGGGTACCAGCCTTCTCCATCCTTGCCTGCAGGGTAGATTCCCTGGGGAGTTTTAAACTATTCCGACAGGCACATCAAATATTCAGAGAGCGAGAAAATCCTAGTCTTAGTGTTGTTAAAAGTTCTGGAGAAATTCTATATCAAATATTCTAAACTGAAGAATCATGACAGAGGATGAAGTCAGGGTGTCTTAAATCCATCCCCTAGGCTACCACATCCAGGAAGAGAGGATCAGACAGGGGCTTGAAAGGAGGAATTTCCTCCAGGTGCAGAAAATAATCTGTCAGGGAGAATGGTATGGTGGAGATTGGGGTGGATGTGAGCAGAGAGGGTCAGCAGGGAGCCAAGAGTGGACCAAACAGCATAGAGACACACATTATAGTGAAGATACCTTGTGGGAGCTAAGCCTGTGCCATTTTCAGACTAGGGCAAGAGGACAGAAGCAAAGCTGGCCTGTGTGTCTGCCAAGAGGTACCTTGATTTTAAAGCAAGCCCAAAGGGGCACCCTTATGACAGGAAGGACCCCTCCAGACCATAGCTAGGTGGGTACAGTGAGCAGGTTCAGATTTGGGGGACTGAAAAGTGGTCACCAGAGGCTGTGATCTAGGGATCTGACCAACACTCTTCTGTATGGAGGAAGAAAACCTTGCCTTTGCAATCCAGCATGAACCAGCCATTGATGATAGGAAATCAAGACTGTGCAATCAGCGTTCCTCACTCTGAGATATTGTTGCCTGGGGTCCTACAGCATGTGGGAGAGATGCAGCTTCAACACCCCTAATACAAAAATCAGAAATGCTCTAAGACATCAAATATTTTTAGTTGTGCCAGATGTGATGGCACAAGCCCTTAATCCCAGCACTCGGGAGGCAGAGGCAGGCGGATCTCCATGAGTTGGAGGCCAGCCTGGTCTACAGAGTGAGTTCCAGGACAGCCAGTGCTACAGAGAAAACAAAACAAAGCAACAACAACAACAATAAAAACCCCCAAAAAACGAAAACAAAAAACCTAAGGCCTGGAGAGATAACTCAGCCATTAAAATCTAGGCTCACAACCAAAAAAAAAATTTTTAGTTGTGCTATCATGGAAAAAAGTCCATAAGGTGACTTTGTTTCGTGTATAGATAAAGCATGTGGCATGCAAGCATGAAAGCTGCAGTTCAGCTACTCAGCACTCATGTGAAAAAGTGGGTAGGTGTGGTAGCCAGTTGTAATCCCAGAACACAGGAGGTGGAGACAGCAACCCAGGGGCAAGCTGGGTAGATGAACCAGAAAGGTCCAGGTTCAGGGAGGGACCCTGCCCCAGTAAACTGACATCCACCTCAGGCCTCTACAGGCACACGCACATATGCATGTGTACCTGCACACAAACATGTCTACACAGACACCACTCTACACATACACATGCAAAATTGTGGCTGGTAAGACGGCTCAGCAGGTAGATGTGCTTGCTGCCAAACCTGATGACCAGAGTTCGATCCCAGGAACCCACTTCCAACTCCTGCAACTTGTACCCTGACTTCCACATACACACAACACCTCCCCCTTAATAAAGAAAGAAATGTTAAAAAATGAAAACGAAAAATTACCTTCAGAATATTTTGAGTAGGGTATTTATGAAAGAGAAATTTAGTGTTTAGAGTTTAATTGCTTTCCCAAGATATTTCATTAGCTATATGCAAATATTTAAAAATATCCTACCCTCTTTAGTCAGGTGAACTTCAGGTAAGCTGAGGTAATCAGAGAGAAGTGGGAAGAAATAGCAAGTCCTTTCTAGCTTCACCTGAGAGTACTCTCACTACTTCACTACAAAAGCTTGTTGGTGAACGAGAATAGCTGAGACTTGCTTTCTTTCTTTTCTTTTATTTCCTTTTTTTTGAGACAGGGTTTCTCTGTGTAGTTTTGGTGCCTTTCCTGGAACTCTCTCTGTAGACCACACTGGCCTCAAACTCACAGAGATCCACCTATCTCTGCCTCCCAAGTGCTTGGGATTAAATGCATTCATCACAACAATACCTGGTGAAAGGCCAAAATTTTTCTAGAAGTTTCTGGTAACCTTTGTAAAATCAAGATTCTCAGCCTCAGTACTTTTTGTTTGTTTATTTGTTTTTGAGAGAAAGTCTCACTATGTACTCCTGGCTGTTCTGGAACACACTATGTAGGTAGACCAGGCTGGCCTCAGACTCACAGAGATTCAGCTGCCTCTGCTTCCCCAGTGCTGGGATTAAAGGTGTGCACTATCATACCTGGCCAAGCCTCAGCACATTTGACATTTGGAGATCAAGAATTCTCTGTGATGGGCCCACCCTGCGTTTTATTTTATACCACTCCTTCCCTAGCCCTGTCTGGCAACCTAAAAATGTCTCCAGACATTGCCTAATCTCCTTTCTGGGGCAGAATCACCACTGGCCAAAGGCCACTGGTCTAGACCAATGTTTTTCAGCCTAGGGAGAGTATGTCCTGAAAAAGAGCTGGTTGTGAAGCCAGCTGTGAGTGGTGACTAGCATTGAGAAAAATGAAAGTATGTCAACAAGAAAATGGCAGAGCACTCCCAGACACAAGGAGAGGATTATTTCATTAGCACAGTGCACATGGCAGCTGCACGTGTGTATGTGAGTGGGTCCTATGTTTCCAAAGGAAATACATGTCTCGCTGTGGCAGGTGAGTGGTTCTCCCTGGAGAAGGAACTACCACAGGGCTCAGCTATTTGAAGCGAAATTAACTGCCTGAATTGTAGATCCAGAAAGCAGGGACTAATCCCATCAACCCCAAATGAGTTCAATTTGTGGTCAAGCACATCACAGCAAGATGGCAATCTGGCCCAGAGCATTGTGGGAATTTGCCAGAAGACACAAAAGTATAAAACAATGGCAACCAAGTGCATACACCACACAATGAGGGTGAATAAGACCTGAATAAGAAAGCAGATGAATGATCTGAAAGAAGTCAGTGTTGAGCAAATGTCTGTAGCCTGTGCTAGTTTTCGGGTGCTGAGCTTGAAGGTCTTTTGGCACCAATGGTCCTTTCTTAGACTTAGTACCACTAAGAAGGAAACGTTAAAGTTGTTAGGAGGTAGTGATACATTCATGTAATCCTAACTCTTGAGGAGAGAGAATGGATGATCAGGAAGGAGTTCAAGGTCATCCTCAGCTACACAGTGAGTTTAGGTCCATCCAGCATGGGTTACATGAGATCCTTTTCCTTCCTACCTTTCTCTTTTGGTTTTTCGAGACAGGGTTTCTCTGTGTAACAACCCTAGCTGTTCTGGAACTCACCCTGCAGACCAGGCTGGCCTTGAACTCACAGAGATCCACCTACCTCTGCCTCCCTAGTGCTGGAGATCCTCTTTCAAACAACAAGACCCATTAAAGTTGTTGAAACTATTGTGGTGGCACACACCTGTAATCCCAGCAGTGAGGAAGCAGAGGTAGAAAGACAGTCTAGGAAGTCTAGGGCACTCTGGGCTCTGTACTGAGAATCTTTTTTAAAAAGGGTTGTAATAGCCAGGCGGTGGTGGCACACGCCTTTAATACCAGCACTCGGGAGGCAGAGCCAGGAGGATCTCTGTGAGTTCAAGGCCAGCCTGGGCTACAGAGTGAGATCCAGGACAGGCACAAAGCTACACAGAGAAACCCTGTCTCGAAAAACCAAAAAACAAAATAAAACAAAACAAAAAAAGAGTTGTAATAGATTCCATGCTATAAACTCACAAACTGCAATGATATAATCCATTGCTTTGTTTTCAGTAATGAGTTGTTACACAATCCCAATCACAGTCTTATTTCTGAATGTTTCTGTTACCTCAAAAAAACTGAGGCTCACCCGGCAGTGGTGTCGCACGCCTTTAATCCCAGCACTTGGGAGGCAGAGGCCAGCCTGGTCTACAGAGCGAGATCCAGGACAGGCACTAAAACTGCATACACAGAGAAACCCTGTCTCAAAAACAAAACAAAACAAAGCAAAACAAAAAAACAAAACAAACAAACAAACAAAACCCTGAGGCTCATCACCTTTTTCTGGTGGTGAAGACTCTGTGGTCTTTCCTGGACATTCCCTACCAATGGAATATATATCCTTTTGGGTCTTAGTATGTTGTTTTTAGATCCAACATCCTCGTGGAATGTTTTAGTAATTCCTTTTATTGGTTGAATTATATTCCACTGTATGGACACACCACATTTTATGTATCTATCTGTTCACTGATGCACTTTTAGATTCTTTTTAGTTTTGAGCTTATGTAACTAAGACTTCTATGAACATTTGCTTTCTTTTCTCTTGAGTAAATATAATTATGGTGGTTTGAGTGAAAACGGCCACCCATAGGCTCATATATTTGAATACTTGGTCCCCAGTTGGTGGAACTGCTTAGGAGACATGACCTTGTTGGAGGTGTGACTTTGTTGGGGGCGGTGTGTGTTGTGGAATATTCCTTTATACTGTATGAAGATATGTCACTGTGATTGGTTTAATAAAAAGTTGAATGGCCAATAGCTAGGCAGGATTTCCAGGCACAGGGGACACTGAGAAGAAGCAGCACAGAGAAGCCAGCTAGATGAGGAACGAGTAGGATACACAAAATGGGATAGAGGTAAAAGCTATGTGATAGAGCATAGATTAATA
>CABHPR010126298.1:9627-42839 GCA_902168415.1 Peromyscus melanophrys | reverse complement strand
ATTGAAAAATTATGGACAGAAAGTGAACCTTAGCAAAGAGCTTGCAGTAATTTTTTGGGAGAAATTAACAGCAAATATCCCAAAAGTGATAGAATTGATCTTATAAAGAGAGCTGATTGGATCTTACCTCAAATTGTAAAGGAAAAACCCATATCTGGAGTCCGTACATTTTATACAGATGCCAACAAACAAGGAAAGGCAGGTTACAAATCAGAAAATTTAAGTAAAGTGGTTCAAAGTCCTTATAATTCAGTTCAAAAATCAGAATTGTATGCTATTCTGTTGGTATTAATGGATTTTTCAGAACCTCTCAACATAGTAACTGACTCTCAGTATGCTGAAAGAGTGGTATTACATATTGAGACTGCAGAATTTATCCCTGATGCTTCAGAGTTAACTTCACTATTTATTCAATTACAAGCTACAATCAGGAAAAGGAGTCATCCTTTATATATAACTCACATCCGATCCCATACTGGTCTGCCAGGCCCTCTAGCACAAGGCAATGATGAGATTGATAAATTATTGATAGGAAATGTGCTGGAGGCCTCAGAATTTCATAAAAAACATCATGTCAATAGTAAAGGTTTAAAAAAGGATTTTTCCATAACCTGGCAACAAGCCAAAGAAATAGTAAAGAAATGTCCTACTTGTTCCTTCTACAATCAAACGCCATTACCAGCAGGATATAACCCAAAGGGTACTCAGAGGAATGAAATCTGGCAGATGGATGTGTTTCACTTTGCAGAATTTGGAAAATTGAAATATGTACACCATACAATTGATACTTATTCAGGATTTCAATGGGCAACTGCTTTGAGTTCTGAAAAAGCTGTTCTGTAATCACTCATTTCCTAGAAGTTATGGCCATCATGGGTATACCTGCACAAATCAAAACTGACAATGCTCCATCATATGTCTCTGTTAAAATGAAACAGTGTTTTGCTTATTACAATATAAAGCATATTACAGGTATACCACATAATCCTACAGGTCAAACAGTTATAGAAAGATCAAACAGAACTCTAAAGGATATGCTAAATAAACAGAAAGGCGTAACAAAAACCCCCAGAAATAGACTGCATAATGCTCTATTAACTTTGAATTTTCTTAGTGCTAATGAGAAAGGAACAACAGCTGCAGAGAGACATTGGATAATAGAAGAAACTACAGAATTAAATCAGCCCGTATACTTTAAGGATGTGCTGACCTCAGAATGGAAACCAGGATATGTGTTACATTGGGGACGAGGTTTTGCTTTTGTTTCTACAGGAGAAGATAAGCTGTGGTTACCATCAATATTGATAAAGGTTGGATTTGAACAAGAGAGATCTCTTAATCAGAGGAGGTGATAGTTCATCAACCAGCATGAACATCCAATTTAAACTAACTTATACCAGTAACACATGCCTTTTCATTTAATCAGATAATAACTTGCCAAAAGGAACATCCCCAAAATTAGTCTTGGGGAAAGGTTTTTGTTTTTGTCTTTTAGGAGAATGAAGGTTAAGGAATCTCAAGAACACTGGACAAATGAGACAACTGAAGAAAAGGGACAAATCATCTATCCCAGGAAACAGAGTGAAATGGCGTATGGGTATATCATTTAAAAAATTTTATGTCTTCCTAAATGTTTGTTTCTACTCTTCTCTAAAGATTTAACACTATTGGTCTTCTTGTAGTCCCAGTTCAATTAAAATTTAAAGCTGACTTTGGAGTTGGAGAATGGCTCTCTCCTTCTTTAAACTCAAGCATGTTGTTAAAAGGAAAATGCAAACTCCCTATATCATGCCAGAAGAAGAGCCATCTTCTACTATGGGACAGAAAAATAAATTAATTAAGGGTCTATTCTATTACTAATCTCAACTCTTTGATTCTATTCTGATTCTTTAAACTTATCTTAAAGTATGAATTTTATATCGAAATTTATAAGATTTATATATATATATACAGATATATATACATTTTAAACTTTGTTAAGATATGAATGGTCATATAGAGTACTAATTCTAGAAAAAAGGCTTCAATTAGCTGCATATATATGTCTTTGTGTTCGAGTCTCTTATCAGTTTTCTGCAGGAAATCACGGGCAGGCCTAACATCAACTGAAGTCTCCAGGAAGAAGATGGGGCCACACAACAACAATTCCATGTGGACAATAATAATATCATGAAGCTGACAAACATCATCTACAGATCAGCTTTGAACTACAAAGTGCTCAGAGCAATTTTGAGAGGGCTAGCTGAGATAATCCAGTCTCAAAGACTACTTGAATAAGGACTTGAGATAAATCCTGAACTTTAGCATTATACACAGACTGGAAAACGAAGGATATAGTTACCTTTCCTAGAATTTGACAATTAACCTAAAATTTTTCATTTCAGAAGAAAGATACCTTCGCCCATACCCAGCAGGAAGCAATTTTAAGAATACGACGCCCATGTTCCCAAAGAGGTGGTGTGGGGTGGGTGGTTTTTTTGTCTTTTAATGGGTTTTGGGTCTGGGATAATTTTCATTGATTGGGGGGTTGGTTACAAGTTGTTGTCAAGGGTTAGGAAAAGGGCTAAGCAAAGGAGATTAGATTTAAGTTTCTTGTTAAAAAAAAAAAGAAAAGAAAAAGACAATTACTAGTTTTAAATACTTTACATTGGATTGTTTTATATTGTATACAAATTATATATATTGATATTGATATTGTTAGAAAATGCTATATGTATATTTCTAATTGTACTTATACCATTCATTTAACAATGTAATGCAATTTTCTGATCCTTGAATGTTATTATTACCAACTATTAGGATATAAAGAAATGAACGTTAGTAGTTAGACATTATAATAGAACTTGTAGTCATGTTAGGTATATTTTCAAAATTGAGCAGATATATTTTAGATAGACAGGTCATCTTCAAACCCTTCAAGAGATCTACAGAATATGGCATTTAAAATGTTTTAATAACTTAGAAAATTTTTCTTTTTTGTTATGACTATGAGACATGTCGGCTCCTGCAGTACCAATCTACTTCAGAGAGAATATGGGCATTGAAGAAACTGCATATGGAGTTAACCTTCATTGTGGCAAAAGTTAGCCACTGGACAACAAAATATCCTTGAATCAACAGGACAAAATGGACAGACGGGACACGAAACAAAGGACTACCGATTCTTGCCAAAACAAGTGTGGTTATGGCTTTATCAAAAGGCATCTTCTGAGGCCAGGACAATATGACACCATCCCTGAAGTGACCTTCACAATCCGGAAAAGGTACAGTGCCCTTTTCTTCAAAGGCAGCTGAACAGGCAGAGGGCCGATGGCTTCTGATATGAAATGGAACAGCAGCTGAAACAGTTATTCTTGAAGAGTAACTAAGCTCACACCTCTCAATAGTAGACTGGCATTTAATAGAGGGATGTGGAGAAGAATGGGATGCTGAGATGAAGCCACACATACATGGTCAAGAAGAATGGACAGCTGAATTAAAAAACCATCAACAATTTCCAGAATTTAAAATCCTGACATGACACTAGTGGAATTCAGGTGTTTCTGGTACATGGACTGCTCTCACCCAATGTGAGGTCGAACTGTTGACCTTGTGTACGTCCTACTTCACAAATGAGTCTGTCAGATACACTAAGCCTATAGGCTGAAGATGATGCCCCAACACTGCAGAGAAACCTCAGGTGACTGTCCAGGCAGCTGGCTGTTACTGTCAACTCACAATTTTTTTGGAAGTTTTTATTTTTGTTAGGTAATATTATTTCCTTCTTGGGTCTCTGAGGGAGTTGAAGATTATTTAGTTATAGTCGAAGTTTATTAGTTAGTTATAGTAGAAAATTAGTTAGGATAGAAAGTGAATTAGGTACATTTTGGACTTACCAAAATAGGATAAATAATGGAATTATTTTCTCTGAATTTGTCAAATACAAATGGACTAGACATTGTTTAGGAATTTATTACTTGTATATATTGTATATAGTTATTGTACTTTTGTATATAGTTTTTCTTATATTAGTTACAACTTTCCTTTTTTTCTTTTTATTAAAATAGAAAAGGGGAAATATAGTAGTATTTTATTTGTACTGAAATGTGAAATTTGTATGTTAATAAATAAAGTTGCCTAGGGGTCAGAGCTATTAGCAAGCCATAGCAAAAGCTGGTTGTGGTGGTGCACGCTGGTAGGATTTGCTCAAGGAGGCACACGCCTTTAATCCTAGCACTTGGTAGGCAGAACTAGGTAGATCTCTGTGTGTTCAAGGATACAGCCAGCATTGGAGACACACGCCTTTAATCTTAATACCAACCATAGAAGACCTGGAGTGACCTACAGACAGGCAGTGACGAGACGGTCATGTGGTTGGGTTTATAACCAATGAGAAGGCAGAACAGGAAGTCTTTATAAGACAAACACACAGGAAGTAGCTCCCTTTTTGGAGAGGTCTCCTGGCTGAAGAGGCTAGCAGGCAGCAGGCAGGTAAGGCTCTTAGCTCTGACCTCTTGGGCTTTTATCTTTACATTGGCTCTGTGTTTCTTATGTAATAAGACGGTTGGTTACATCTACATCATTTCATTTTCTGATTCAAAGATAGGTCGTTTACCTACTCTGGTGATAGGATGGCCGAACACCCTAACTGTCATGGTGGAACTCTCATCCAGTGACTGGTGGAAGCAGATGCAGAGATCCACGGCCAAACCCCAGGTGGAACTCCAGGAGTCCAATCAGTGAGAGAGAAGAGGGATTATATGAGCAAGAGATATCGAGACCATGATTGAAAAAAGCACAGGGACAAATAGCCAAACTAGTGGAAACACATGAACTGTGAACCAGTAGCTGAGGAGCCCCCATGGAACTGGACCAGGCCCTCTGGATAAGTGAGACAGTTGATGAGATTGAACTCTTTAGGAGGCCCCCAGGCAGTGGGACTGGGACCTGTCCTTGGTGCATGAGCTGGCTTTTTGGAACCTAGTGCCTATGCTGAGACACTTTGCTCAGCCTTGGTACAGGGAGGAGGGGATTGGACCTGCCTCAACTGAATCTACCAGGCTTAGCTGAATCCCCACGGGAGACCTTGCCTTGGAGGAGGTAGGAATGGGGGGTGGATTGGGGGGATGACTGGGGGCTGGGAGGAGGGAGGACAGGGGAATCCATGATTGATATGTAAAATTAAATTAATTATAAAATAAAAATATTTATTTAAAAAAAACAAAGATAGGTCATTTAAACAACATATCCCATCTGGGTGTAGTGGTATATGAGTTTAACCACAGTACTTGGGAGACAGAGTCAGTAGGATCTCTCTTTGAGACCCAGCATTGTTCATATAGTGAGTTCCAGGACAGCCATAGCTATGTAGAGAGATTCTATATCAAAAATCTGCCCACTCAAAAAATAAAATAAAATAAAGAGAAAAAATCATAACTCAAATTATGAAAATTTTCTTATATAGTCTGGCTAGACTCCTTTCTACTCAACAAAAACTTTTGTTGTCTTTTCTCACATCGAGAGAAGTGTGTTAACAATGACAATGAGAAGCAATGTAGAGAGTCCATTCACAAAGGCTAGAAATCCATTCAATCCTTCAATGACCGTGTAGCAGGGGCTTTCATTACCTTCAAGTGATAGATGAAAAGAGTAATGGGACATCTTCATCTTCTGCATTATAATGGCATATTTAGTATTTGGAGAGTTGGGTCAATAGTAATGCTCCTGTTAGGTACCAAAGTTTGCTTTCTAGGACCCTTGTCAGATGACTAAGAACTACCTGTAATTCCAGGTGCAGAAGATATGATGTACTCTTTTGGCGTCTTTTGGCACCAGGTATGTAAATGGTGTAATGGTAAATATATATGTGACTTCATGTTGGAAAAGAAGATTTACTGCACATATGTGCTGAGATGAAGCCACACATACATGGTCAAGAAGAATGGACAGCTGAATTAAAAAACCATCAACAATTTCCAGAATTTAAAATCCTGAATCATGACATGACACTAATGGAATTCAGGTATCTCTGGTACATGGACTGCTCTCACCCAAGGTGAGGTTGAACTGTTGACCTTGTGTACGTCCTACTTCACAAATGAGTCTGTCAGATACACTAAGCCTATAGGCTGAAGATGATGCCCCAACACTGCGGAGAAACCTCAGGTGACTGTCCAGGCGGCTGGCTGTTTCTGTCAACTCACAATTTTTTGGAAGTTGCTTGCATGTACTTCCTGTTTCTATTTTTGTTAGCTAATATTATTTCCTTCTTGGGTCTCTGAAGGAGTTGTAGATTATTTAGTTATAGTTGAAGATTAATTAGGATAGAAAGTGAATTAGATACAATAGGATAGATAATAGAATTATTTTCTCTGAATTTGTTAAATACAAATAGACTAGACATTGTTTAAGTATTTATTACTTGTATATATTGTATATAGTTATTGTACTTCTGTATATAGTTTTTCTTATGTTAGTTATAAGTGTTTTCCTTTTTTCTTTTTATTAAAATAGAAAAGGGGAAATATGGTGATATTTTTCTTTTGTACCAAAATGTTAATTGTATGTTAATAAATAAAGTTGCCTGGGGGTCAGAGCTATTAGCAAGCCATAGGAAAGCAGGGCAGTGGTGGTGTACGCTTGTGATCACAGCACTTGGTAGACAAAGCTAGGTAAGTCTCTGTGTGTTCAGGGATACAGCCAGCATTGGATACACATGCCTTTAATCTCAATACCAACCATAGAACACCTGGAGGTCTATACAAACAGGCCGTGATGAGGCAGTCCTGTGGTTGGGTTTACAACCAATGAGAAGGCAGAACAGAGACTATATAAAGACTTTAACACAGGAAGTAGCGGCTCCTTTGGAGAGGTAGGACCACTGCAGGAGGAAGGGTAAGGTTTTAGCTCTTAGCTCTGACCTCTTGGCTTTCTTCTTTGCATTGGTTCTGTGTTTCTTATTTATAAGACGGTTGGTTACATCTACATATATGTGTTATTTTTTAGTTAAAATTAATTTAATTTAGGTGTATATGTTTTGCAAGTGTGTATACCAATTTAATGCCAGGCACCAGTGAAATGAAAAAGAGGGTGTCAGGGTCCCCATGATTGGAGTCTTTAATAGCAGTAAGATGTAAATAGCTGTTTTTCAGTTCATCTTTACCTCAGCCCTGATGACCCAGAATAAATATAATATGGATAACATCAGAAATTAACTTACCTTGGTGCTTCAAGAAATTTCTGAGCCAAAATCTCCACAAAATGAGGGAAGAATGCAAAGAGTAATCCAGAGAGAATATGAGAATAGAAGTCCTAAAGTGTCTGACCATTTGACTAAAGCCAAACTAAAGTTTATCCCAAACATGATAAATAGGCAGAAGTTGAAGCCCACAAAGGACATAGGTCAGGTATACCCCTGCAGGGGTTTACCACTCCTTAATGAAGAAAAAAGCGATTTGCAGGCATGAAGATAAACTTGTCTAAAAGGGAGTGTATTCTGCTTCCCTGATGCCTGTGAATAGACAGAAAAATGTAAAGAAAAACATTTAGTGCATGATCGGTAAAAAGCAGAGAGCAAACATGGATTAAAAGATTCTTTAGAGAAAAAGTTTTTGAGATCTCAGGTGGGAAGCTGGGGCTATACATTAAGTCCCAGCATAGCCTCCATCTCTGGCCTGTAACTGTAAACCTGCCTGCTGGCAACAGCTCTTTTAGCACCTGGTGTTCATCTCTTTTGGTTCTGGTAGAGCCTTTGCTTTCCCAAGACTGGTTCTGGGCTGATTGCAAATTTTACATAAGCCTTCAAAACCTAACCATTTAAAAGTGCCAGATTCCTTTAATGCCTTGCTAGTTTTGGAGGTGCATGGCAAAGAAAATTCTGCACTTCCCTCTTGAAGCCATTCAATATATCAGGTAAAGCAATGTGTCAAAAAATAAATCAAAGCTAACAAACACCATAGAAGTCTGGTGTCACCTCTTTAGAATAAATGGGATAATCCCCTGAGGGCTCAGAGGCAGCAGGAAATTTATGGATGTCTCATTTTGTTCTATGTGACAGTAACCAAGAAGTCACATGGCATTAAAACTTTTTAGGAAACTGTTAGCAAAGAAGATGGCTAATTCACATGGCTATCTCCATTGTGATGAGGTCACCAGCCAAATGGGAGCAAACTATATGGTTCCTTTTTGCTCAAGGTTAGCTCAGCCCCATGGAAAGGTGAGCCCATCCCCCATCTTGCAATATCTCCAGAATCCACACATCTCACATGTTAAATGTGCACTGTTGCTCCCTAATCATAATCCTATTGAGCAATTCTTAGCTTTTCTGCTTTTCATGTAGTTTTAGAAACAACTTTTCTCTTATAAAAAGTTGGAAGTTCTATTTCAGTGTCTTGAATTTATGCTGCAAATTGAATATGTCTGACATCTTAATATTCATTCATTATGTTCACAAGGATCATCAAATGACTTATCATTTAATTAGTTCTTTTATTGTTTTGTATTCATGTAAAAGACTTTTAGTTTATTACATAAAATGAACTTTGGGGTTAGACAGGTGGCTCAGCATGGACTCTTCTTGGGGATGACCTGTGTTCACATGCCAATACCCATGTTGGCAGGCTAGTATGTACCTGCAACTCTAGATCCAGGTTATCTGACAAACTTCTTTTCTCATGTGTCACCTGAATATACATGAAAGACATTCTTCCACACACAAACACACTTGAAAATAGAATTAAATTTTTTTCAAAAGTGCTTATGGATTATAAAGCAATTGATGCAAAACAAGTTGCTTTAGGTATATCATATGATCATATAAATTTTCTTTTAAAATCTGTTATCTTGCTATTGATTTTAAAAGGTTTGCATTACTTCACCTCTCTGTGATACAAAATTACACTCAATCACTAATAATAGAAAATATAAAATAGTTTCTAAGTGATCACAAAAGGTGTCATTTCCATTATCATAAGAGAATGAAATAGATTTTATTAGTTAAAACTATTATCTTCAATGTTGAAATGACAGAGTGATTAAATAAGTCTCTAATTTTGGAAGAAGAATGCCCACAAACACACCATTCTATGACTGACAAATCAGAGTACAGTGTGAGTGCTGGGCTGTAGTTTAGTCTTACTGTTATTTTATTAAAACGTTGTATTTCTTTGTTTAAAGGACAATGATATATTTGTAGGTTTGTGTCTTTCATCAGTGATGCTGTCTATATTGTATTTTCAAAATTAACTATGCATCTAATTAGTCATTATTCTTTGCCAGAAAAAGATGGACTTCATTTTATATTCTGAAAATTGACTATAGTAACTTATTAGTTCCTTAAAATTTGTTAGTTTGAGGGTGATTCTATAGAGAAATAGTTGTATTTTTCTTTTCTCAACCTCAGTGGCTTCCCTTTCCTCATATCTGGGTTTTCTAATTTTTCTTTTCTTTTCTTTTTTTTTTTTTTTTTGGTTTTTCGAGACAGGGTTTCTCTGTGTAGCTTTGTGCCTTTCCTGGAACTCACTTGGTAGCCCAGGCTGGCCTCGAACTCACAGAGATCTGCCTGCCTCTGCCTCCCGAGTGCTGGGATTAAAGGCATGCGCCACCACCGCCCGGCTAATTTTTCTATAAATTAAATTTATTCACTAATTTAACATTCTGGCTACAGTTTCCCTTTCTTCCTCTCCTCCTATTTCCTCCCTTCACCTCCCTTCTGCCCCACAAATCAACTCCTGTTTCTGTTTCTGTTCAAAAAGGGCCAGGCCTCCCATGGGTGTCAACAAAGCCTGGCATATCAGGTTGAAGTAGGAATAAGCTTTTCCCCTTTTTATTAAGCTTGGGCACAGCAACTCAATATGAAGAAATATGTTCCCAAAATCTAGCCAAAGTGTTAGGGACAGGCCCTATTCCCACTGCTAGGAGTCCCACAAGTATATCAAGCTGCATAACTGTCACACATATGTAATTTTACTATGTGAAAGTTAAAACCTTCCATTTTGAAAAAAAAGAAAAGGGGAAGTGCTGTGTATATCACTCTGTATAAATAAAATGCTGATTGGCCAGTAGCCAGGCAGGAAGTATAGGCGGGACAAGCAGAGAGGAGAATTCTGGGAAGTGGAAGGCTGAGTCGGGGAGACACTGCCAGCTGCCACCATGACAAGCGAGATGTAAGGTACTGGTAAGCCATGAGCCACGTGGCAACTTATAGATTAATAGAAATGGGTTAAGATAGAAGAACTAGATAAAAAGATACCTGCCATGGCCATACAGTTTATAAGTAATATAAGTCTCTGTGTGTTTACTTGGATTTGGTCTGAGCAGCTGCAGGACTGATGGGTGAGAGAGATTTGTCCCAACCTGGGCCAGGCAGGACTAGGAAAACTCTAGCTTCAAATTGTGCTCAACATGGCGCAAGAATTTCCACCTAAAACCTGAGAAAAAGATTATAAAACAGAGCTGAAAACAGCTTCCTAGCTGTCTCTCTCAAGTTATCAGCAGCCTGCAGGCTGGAGCTACTCTATGGCAGGTTCCTGGCATGCAGCAGTATGGCAGGAAGAAGGTGTCTCCAAGCCACACATTATGCTGCTGCTGTGTGGTGGATTTAGCCTTTACTAGTACGGGGGTGGGAGGGAGGAGATGTTTCTGGGCTACATGCTGCTTTGATAAAAGCATAGACTCACTGTTTCTGAGAGTTGATGCCTCCCAGAGCTGGTGGTAAACTGTACCACTGCCATGTTGGGAAGCTGAGGTGGGCAGAGCCAGCAGCCAAAGCTGCTGTTTCAGTCATAGAATGCTGCAGTTTAAGCAATAGATTCACAATAAGACAGATCATATGTAACAAGACTTTAAATGCTTTACAATGTGTGTAAAAATGTACATAGGCTTGAAAAAGAGAGAAAAAAGAATATATACAATTATATAAAGAATAGATAGTTTTAAAAAATAAAGTCTTTAAAGAGACAGTAAAGGTAGTTTAAAAATAAGCCACGTAAAGATGGATATTACACAGAGAATCTGGATTGTATTGTCTTTGGGATTTTTAACTGCAGAAAAACATTTGATTTTAAAAGCTGTTGAGTTAAACCAATATGTATATTTTAAAGATACCTTGACTTCAAAATTTGGATCTAAGGATATGTGCTTTGGAAAGGAGGCTCTGCTTTTGTTTCCACAGAAAGCCAGAGGCTATGGATTTGTTCCAGATTAAGATACATCAGGTTTGACCAGCCAAGACCCCTGGAAAGGTCTCTGATGACACCATGGCCCAGATGATCCAACATCCAGAACGGTTTCAAGGCAACTGACTCAGACGATACACTCTAAAGGACTACCCCATAATCCTAAAATTTTCTTTGTGTCCCCATAAGATACAGCACCCCCCAGCAGGAAGTAGTAAGAGAAGCTATGCCCAAATTCCCAAATATATCAAGCTGGCTTTGGAGATGGAATTGGATCACCCCTCTAAACCCAAACATATTGCTAAAAAAAAAAAAGAAAGTTGAGAGATTCTTTTGTCCCATATCAGAAGAGCCCTCCGGTGTGGGACAGAGAAAAACCAATATTTTTATTTAAATCAAGTTGATTATAAATGCAATCTCTTTCTAAAGAAGAAAAGGGGATATGATATAGATATGATAGGATGGATGAAAGGGTAGATTATTAAACCTACTTTTAAAGATCAACTTGTTTAAAATGTTTTACTTTGCTATGGATTTTAGTTTATTGATACAAGTTTAAACTTAATTTTGTTACACTGTATATATATATACATATATATTCTCATTTGAGGTATTATGTTTATGTAACTCGTTTAGATTGTAATGGATAATTAAGAAATACACATTAATAATTAGTCTTCTATGATAGTCAAACTTGTAGCATGTTAGTTAAGTTTCCTAGGTATACATAGATATATTTCAGATAGACAGGTAATCTTCAAACCCTTCAACGACCTACAGAATATGGCATTTAAAATATTTTTAAAAATTTAGACTTTCTGGACAGTGAGACATGTCTGCTCCTGGCAGCACCAGATTTACTTCAGAGAGGAGGATGGGCATCGAAGACATATAGTTTATCTTCACCTTGGCAAAAATAGACATTTGGACAAGAAACTGTTCTTGCCTGGACTGCTTGATCAACTGGACATGCAGGACCCATAGGAAGGTGACCACTGAACTTTGCTTGGCAAAAATGGTCCTTCAGATTCCTGCTTCGCAAGGAAACTGTCAGACATTCTACAGGACACAGAGAAAAGTGACTGAGAGACTCTAGGCCTGTGAGCTGAAGACAGTTGCCCCAACTTTACAAAAGAATTTTGGATGACTTTCCAGGCTGCCAGCTGTCTCTATCTACTCTTGCAAGACTCCCAAAAGTTGCTTGCATTCTTTTCCCATTGCTCAGGTAATATTATATCCTTCTGAGGTCTTTGATGTAGTTGAAGACTAGATAGTTATAATTTTCCTTAGTGATGATAGAAGATAAGTTAGATATGAAACCTTAGACTCACAAATATAGGATAGATAGGATATCTTCTTTAATTTTGCCAAATACAAATAGACTAGATATTTTAAATAGACTAGATATTGTAACTGTGTTTCTTGCTTGATAATTGTTTTGTTATATGTAATTTTACTATGTGAAAGTTAAAACCTTCCTTTTTGAAAAAAAGAAAAAAGAAAAGGGGAAGTGCTGTGGATATCACTCTGTATAAATAAAATGCTGATTGGCCAGTATCCAGGCAGGAAGTATAGGCAGGACAAGCAGAGAAGAGAATTCTGGGAAGTGGAAGGCTGAGGCAGAGAGATGCTCTCAGCCACCACCATGAGAAGATGTTAAGATACCAGTAAGCCATGAGCCACATGTCTACTTTCAGATTAATAGAAATGGGTTAATTTAAGATATAAGAACAGTTAGCAAGAAGCCTGCCATGGCCATACAGTTTATAAGTAATATAAGTCTCTGTGTGTTTACTTGGTTGAGTTTGAGCAGCAGTGGGACTGGAGGGTGAGAGAGATTTGTTCTGACCCTGGGCCAGGCAGGACCAGGAAAATGCTAGCTACAGAGAGCCTAAGTCGATCCCATGCAGGCTCCCTGGCTGTCAGTCCAGAGTCTATGAGCTCCTAATAGGCCAAGTTAGTTGTTTCTTGGGTGCCCTTGTGATGACATTGACATCCTCTGGCTCATACAATCCCTCCTCTGTCTCTTCAAAGGAATTCCCTGAGCTTTGCCCAGTGCTTTGTTGTGGATCTCTGCATCTGTTTCCATCAGTTACTGGATGAAGGCTTTCTAATGACAATTGGTGGTAGTTATCAATCTGATTATGAGAGATGGCCAGTTCAGGCTACCTATTCACTATAGCTAGGAGTCCTATCTGGGGTCTTCCTTGTATATTTGTGGGAGTTTCCCTTGCATGAGGTTTCTCCCTGACCCTGAAATGCCCACTCTATCAAAACATCTATTTCATTACTCTCCCTCTCCACTCTCAATCAGATCCCTTATGGTCCCATCCCCATCCACACCCAGTCTACCCAGGAGACCTATTTCCCCTTCCCAGGGAAATCCATGAATCCGTCTTTGGACACTCCTTGTTACCAAGCTTCTCTGGGGCTATGGATTGTAGAATGAGTATCCTTCACTTTATACCTTATATCCGCTTATGAGTGAGTGCATAGCATGCTTGTCTTTCTGGGTTTGGGTTACCTCACTCAGAATAATTTTTTCTACTTCCATTCATTTGCCTTCAAATTTCCAGATATCATTGTTTTTAACAGCTGAGTAGTACTCCATTGTGTAAATTTATGACATTTTCTTTATCCATTCTTCAGTTGAGGAGCATCTAGGTTATTTCCAGGTTCTGACTATTATGAATAATGCTGCTATGAACACAGCTGAGCAAGTGTCCTTGTGGTATGTTTGAGCATCCTTTGGGTATATGCCTAAGAGTAGTATAGGTGGGTCTTGAGGTAGATTGATTCCTAATTTTCTGAGAAACTGCCACATTGAATTACAAAGTGGCTGTATAAGTTTGTACTTCCACCAGCAATTGAGGAGTATTCCCCTTGCTCCACATCCTATCCAGCATAAGTTGTCATTAGTTTTTGTGATCTTAGCCATTTTGAATGGTGTAATATGGAATCTTAGAGCCATTTTGATTTGCATTTCCCTGTTGGCTAAGGATGTTGAACAATTTTTTAAATGTATCTTGGCCATTTGAGATTCTTCTGTTAGGAATTCTGTTTAGATTTGTACCATTTTTAATAAGATTGTTTTTTTGATGTCAAGTTTCTTGAGTTCTCTATATATTTTGGAGATCAGCCTTCTCTCAGATGTGGGGTTGGTGAAGACCTTTTCCCATTCTGCAGGCTCTCATTTTGTCTTATTTACTGTATCCTTTGCCTTAAAGAAGCTCCCCAGTTTCACAAGGTCCCATTTATTAAATGTTAATCAGTGTCTGTTCTACTGGTGTTCTATTCAGGAAATTGTCTCCTGTGCCAATTCATTCAAAGTTATTTCCCATTTTCTCTTCTGTCAGGTTCAGTGTGATTTATGTTGAGGTATTTAATGCAGTTGGACTTGAGTTTTGTGCAGGGTAATAGATATGGATCTATTTGCATTCTTCTATATGCCAACATCCAATTATGCCCATACCATTTGTTGAAGATGTTTTTTTTCCCATTGTATAATTTTGGCTTCTTTTTCAAAGACCATGTGTTTATAGGTATGTGGATTTACATCAGAGTCTTTGATTTGATTCTATTGATCCACTTTTCTGTTTTTATGCCAATACCATCATCCTGTTTTATTACTATAACTATGTAGTAAAGCTTGAAATCAGGAATGGTGATACCTCCAGAAGTTCCTTTATTGTACAGGACTGTTTTAGCCATCCTCGTTTTTTTGTTTTTGTGTATGAAGTTGAGTATTGTTAAGGGCTGTTAAGAATTGTGTTGGAATTTTGATGAGGATTGCACTGAATCTGTAGATTGCTTTTGGTAAGATGGCCATTTTTACTATGTTAATTCTACCAATCCATGACCATGGGAGATCTTCCATCTTCTATCATCTTCTCCAATTTCTTCAAAGACTTGAAGTTCTTCAAATAACTTGTTTAGTTAGAGTTACCCCAAGACATCTTATATTATTTGTGATTACTGTGAATTTCTTTCTCAGCCAGTTTATCATTTGTATTTTGGAGGGCTACTGAATTTTTTGAGTTAATCTTGTATCCAGCCATATCTCTGAAGGTGTTTATCAGCTATAGGAATTCCCTGGTAGAATTTTTGGGGTCAATTATGTATACTATTATATGATCTGCAAATAGGGATACTTTGATTTCTTCATTTCCAAATTGTGTCCCTGTGATCTCCTTTTGTTGTCTTATGGCTCTAACTAGAAATTCAAGTACTATATTGAATAAATATGGAGAGAGTGCACAGCTGTGTCTTGTTCCTGATTGCATTGTGTCCTATAAGTTTGAGTATGTTGTGTATTCAGTCTTTAATTTCTTTTCTAATTTTTTTCTTTAACCCATTGATAATTAATTAGAAAATTGTTCAGTTCCCATAATTGTAGGCTTTCTGTAGTTTGTCTTGTTGCTGAACTCCAACTTTAACCCATGGTGATCTGGTAAGATACAGGGGATTATCCCATTTTTTTTTGTTATTTTTGAGAGTTGCTTTGTGACCAAGTATGTGGTCAATTTTAGAGAAGGTTCCATGAGGTGCTGAGAAGTTGTATTCTTTTATGCTTGGGTGAAATGCCCTATAGATGATTATAATTCTGATAAGTCTGCCTTTATATAGTACTTGGTGATCAGCCTGCCTCTGTCTCTTCCATGCTGGGGTAAATGGCAGGTGCTAACATACTGGATAATCTTTGTTTTTGAAAATGATGGATGGTATGGGAACTCATGGCTGAGAAAAGATTTTAAGAGGTATTGCTCCATTTCTCCAATGCTCCTTTTCCTCTGTTATCATCAATGACTATAAAGGTCCAGCCCCTCAATAGTCCCCTCCCAGGGTCCGGGAAGAATTTACAACCAGCTGATAATTAATCTTTGATGAAAAGAAATGAATCTATGTACATGAAACTCTTTAATCCATACACTTTATTATTCTGTGTCAGTTCTCTCTCTACAAGCTTCTATTCTCCTTTAGTTCCTTTCTTGTCTGATTTCTCTCTATATTCATCTACTGCTCCCTCTAAGTTCTATCTTAATTCTCTCATCTTAATTCTGCCTCATCTAGGTCCTTTTCATCTCGTTCTTACCCAACTAGTACTTCCCCATCTGACTCTTCCTCATCTTTCATCTCATCTACATGTTCTCTCTGGACAAAATCCTCCTTGTCCCTCTCCGTTTTCTGTCTTTCCATTTTCCCAAGTCTCTCTGGAGTCCAGTTGTAAACCCAAACAATAGCAGTCCCCTGGTTGAGCAAGGTCACCAGGCTTGAATTCTTGTGTGGTCATAAAGGCAAGTAAGAGTTTCCTCAGGCAGTGATTGTCAGGCTTCCAGGGTCAAGCGGAGAGGTGATAAGGATCACATAGAGGGGCAGTAATTGTTAATTATCATTTGCAACCCAAAAGTGAAGTGACTAATGAATTAACTAAAGACTAAATTTGGGTAATATCTAAGAAGAGGGATCCTATGTGTTCAACTATAATCTTAAATGTGATTGGTAGAAAATGTTAAACATCTATAAGTTGCTAGGTCAATGGGAGAAAATAAAACTTCCTTCTTTTTTCTTGTGGCTCCTATCTGTTCAAGCTATCTGCCATTTTCTGCAAGGTGGGGGAAAGTGTGCTCGGTCACTAGGCAACCTGTGTACAGCTAGATGGCTCTGGCGATCCTTGAAGGGAGATTTGGAACTAGAGGTAAGATTTGGGAAAGGAGGAAGTTAAGCTTAATTGGCACATCTGCCAGGCCTTCTCAAACAGGTACTCAGGACTCTCTTATGCTTAAGAGAGTACAGAGGTATCTCTGACAAGGTACTTTCCACCATCTGGGGATGATCCTAGCTGGATGCTGCCAATGACAATAATTACAGGAAGGCTTGAACTGGGGTTCTGGCTGTGCATAACTGTCAGCACAGGTTATCTAAATATTCCTTTAGTAGAGGGGGAATGGTACCCAATAAATGATGGAAAAGCTACAATAGCACATAAGAAACTCATAAACTCATAGCAGAAAATGGCTGATAATCAAAAGCCAAATATCACCAAGGCTCCTTGAGCCTCAGCTTGACCTCTGGAAAGCCCTTGGCTTCTTCCAGGTATTAGTTTTGTCATAATCAGGTGAAATCCTACTTTGTATATTTTTGCAGCTTGCAGCATGTTATCAAGTGTTGTTCTCCTTTATGTGTGTTTGTTAGTGTGTGTGTGTGTGTGTGTGTGTGTGTGTGTGTGTGTGTGTGTGTTGATGTAGCAAAGGCTTTCTTCAAATTGACAGTGGTCTTCCTGCCTCTGGATCCCAAGTGCTGTGATTTAAGGCATGTACCACCATGCCTGGATTGAAATATCAGTTTCATGATGCAAATTGTCTCTTCTTTTTAAAAAAAAAATTGTTTTAGTCATTATTTAATGTGTATGGATATTTTGCCTGAAAGTATGTCTGTTTACCCAGTTCATGCCTGGTGTCAAGGGAAGCTAAAAAAGGGTATCAGATCCCCTGGAAGTGGAATTACAGATAGTTTGAACCACCATATTTATACTGGAATGGATCCTATATGCTCTGGAAGAATCTAGTGTTCTAAACTACTGAGTTATTTCTTCAGGCCATGTTTTCTATTCTTGAATATATTTTCTGTCCAAACAGCCTAGGTCAGTAGATCAGACTCTTTTTCATCATTAAAGAGTGAAATCTCCTTCACATGGGAGAATTTGACTCAGGCAGGGATGAACTCTCTAACTGGTTAGTTACCTAATATATGGTTAGATAGTTAACCCTGAAACTATGTACCTCCAACCAAAAGAAAAAAAAGAATTTGCTAAGCATGATGTATTCATACACTTATGTACACTTATTCATACAATTTTATATAGAGACTTGACAAGGAAGAAAGTGTGAATAGAGAATTTGAGAAGAGATGCAGGGGTGTCAAGGAAGGAGGAAAGTGATGTAATTGTATTTTAATTGAAATGAATAAAAATCAAATATAAATGAAAATTAAAGGATGTAGATCAGTGGTTCCCAAACTGTGGTTCATGATCCCTTTGGGGTTGAATAACCCTTTCACAGGGGTCATATGTTAGATGCCCTGCATATCAGATATTTACATTATGATTCATAACAGTAGTAAAATTACACTTATGAAGTAGCAACAAAATAATTTTATGGTTGGGGTTCACCAAAACATGAGAATTGTATTAAAAGTCCAAGCATTAGGACAGTTGACAACTACTGGCCTAGAGAAATGGCACAGTGTTTAAGGTCATTGAGTGCTATTGGCTAACATTCCAGTGATGTCTAACAAGCTACTATAACTCCAATCCCATGGAATCTAATCCCCTCTTCTGGCCTCAGCAGGTATGGCACATAGTCATATACAGGGAAACACCCATGCACATAAAATAAAAGGTTAAAAAAGAATGGAATTCTCTACAGTGATATCACAGCTCCAAGAAAGATAGCAGTCTGGGCTAGTTAAAATGAACTCTTTTGGCCTGGCATGGAAGCAGCTGTGGCCTTCCTCTGAGCCAGCCTATTCAAAGCCTAAAGCAGCCTTGTTCTGAGGTTAGAATAGCTCAGCATAGCCATCCAGCTAAGAACAGCATTCACAGTGCTGATAGGTGACTTTCTCTTGACGTTTTCTGTATTTGTGTCCTCTGCCTTTTGTATTTGTGAGAATTGGAGCATTGATACATCTATCTTTAAGATCATATATCATGATTAACAGCATTAGCTACTGTGTCATCAACTTTGACAGTATCATTGACTTGATTTTTAGCTAAGAACTTACGGTAAAAGATGAGAAAACCAGAAGTATTTCTGTCTACCATTTTTATATTTTATATAGCTTTCTGCATGACTTTGTGATAAGAATGTCCCTGAATGTCTCTGCTCTTACATTGTGACCATGTTCAGAAGTAGGGTTGTTAACTGACCATGCTTAGGAATCTTTGGAAATAATTTCCATGCTCTCCTTGAGTGCGACAGGTAAGAAATCTTTCTCATCTCTACTGTATTGGCTCTTGTCATAGCTGTTCTTGGCTGTAAACTTAACTACATGTGGAATTAACTAAAACCCATGTAGCTGGCTACACCTGTGAGGGATTTATCTTAATGAAATCATGTGATGTGGGAAAAATCACCATTAATCTGGGGCTTTTGAGAAGGAAATCTATCTTTACTTTGGGCTATACTTGTTGGCAGCCTTTGTACAGAAAATAGAAGGAAGCTTTTGTTCTTTGCCTGTTTATCCTAGCCTTTTCTAGGAAGATTATTCTGCAGTGGGATTTCTGCCCACTTCTCAAAATACCAGCTGAACAACTACTGGATTCTTGGTTAAGTGAGGGAAAACAGCATGGTCTGCTTTTGGAGGCCATGTGTGAATGCTTCTGAACTGCAAATCTCTGCAGAATTGGTACCAGTCTATGTCTAGGGTGGAAGCTAGGGTAGGTAACCACTGTGTTGTGTCCCTTCAGCAGACTGTCTCCTTAAGGAAGCTACTCTTGTCACTCAGGACTCACTACCAATCAGGGCCTCTGAATGGAACCACCAGTGGGCAGATTTGGAGAGCTCTTCCAGTTTCCACACTGCAGACTTCCTCCACCACTCATGAGGAACATGTGCTGCACTGTGAGTACCACATACAGTAGCTGTAAGAAGAGTGCTGATTAGCTTGGGTGAGCTTGGAAGTCTCAACATTGTAATCAAAGGACTACTTTCCCCAGATGAGGAGGAGCATCCTACTGAGCTGCTGGAGCTGGTGTGGTCTATCAACCCCAGAGATGGGTGGGAACTGGAAGCCAGATAAAATATTGAGAAGCATCTGGAGCAGTCATTGGAACTCCCTGTGTCAGGGCAGTGTCCGCAGAATGAGTCTGCTGTGCAGACTGAGCAACATGGAGAGCAGAGCCTGTGCATAAAAACATCTGCCTCATTCACAATCATTGTGCAATATGCTTTGAATATAGCTCTGTAAGGCAGGTTGCCAAACTCAGAGGTGTAATTTCCCTAGTGTTTTCTAGAAGTTCTGCACTTACATTCAACCATGAAGTTTGAACCATTTGGAGATAATTTTGTGTAACCCAGTCTGAACCCTCCCTGTCTAAACTTGATATGACCAATACCGACAACCAGTTTGGGTGCAGCAGACAACCTAAAAAACTTAGTCCCTCATCCTATAATGAGATCAAGTTGTAGAGAAATAAAATACTCTGATTTAATTTTCTCTAAGGGACACCCTTTATCCTCCAGTTTATATTCATGCCAGAATACTATTGGCACTCTGTTCTTAAGGCTCAGGGATGGAACAGATCCCAGAGAATAAAAATACAGTGAGTGGGAGGTTTTATTTACATCTACCCATCTAAAGAAAAATGAAAGCAACCTGGAACATCTTATATCTTCTTTGTCTGCCTCTTCAGAGCATCCTCTGGAGGGTTCTTAGCTCTTATTTCTGTTCTCACAGTCACTCTGGAGAAAAGGACATACCTCCTACAGTAGCTGATTCACTGATGTGTGTCTGGATACCTGTACCCTTCCCTTCATTAGTGAACCAGAAAACAGAGTCTGTCTGAATTATTCACTCCTAGACACTTGACTCTGTAATACCTATGACCTTACTGAATTCTCCTCAAAATTTTGTTCTGTTTTTTGTTTTCTTGAGAAAGGGTTTCTCTGTGTAACCACCCTGACTGTCCCAAAACTCTCTCTATAGTCCAGGCAGCCCTCAAATTCACAGAGATCCACCTGTCTCTGCCTCCCTTGCTGGGATTAAAGTCATGTGCCACCACTATCCAGCAACTCCATTAATTTTCATCTGTCTGATTTTAGCCTATCTGTGCTTTATCCTCATCCAACAAAACTTCTGGAACATAAATATTGAAACATATGCCCAATAAATCAGTAAGCTTTTAATGACTATTGGTTAGGGAAAATTTTGGCTCTCTTGTGGAATAAACTTCCAATATTTCCTTTAAACATTCTCTTGACCCTGTTCTCTAAATTTATAAATGTTAATCCTCATTAAACTTCTCATTTTAAAGATTTATTTATTTATTATGTATACAGCATGTATGACTGCAGGCCAGAAGAGGGCATCAGATCTCATTACAGATGGTTGTGAGCCACCATGTGGTTGCTGGGAATTGAACTCAGGACCTCCGGAAGAGCAGTCAGTGCTCTTAACCTCTGAGCCATCTCTCCAGCCCCATAAACTTCTCATTTTAAATAGGCATCAAGCATGATAACATTCAGGCTAAATTTCCCTATTTAGAGATGGCTTTCTTTATGTCAGACTGCCTGGGTTTGAAAAGGAATAGTATAATTTACCATATGTAGTCTTAGATTAACTACCCATAGATCAGAGAATATAGGAGACACAAAACACAAAACATACAAAATAATGGAGAAAGAAATAATATTAGAATGTTCTGTTTCCAAAGCATATTTATATCACAGAAACTAGAAAATGAAAACAAAAGCATGAGTTCTGAGAGCATTCTGGGGCAGTACAAAAATGGACAGCAAATCCAGACCAAAGGAATCCTGAGTATCTTAAAGATAAAGAGGATAGAAGATTCCATGTGGAGGGTAGCACTGGGACAGCATATTAAGACTCAGCATATACTGTATATGTAGCCTCCAGCTGTCATAGCTGACAGGGGTAGTTTTGGTTTAAAAGTCAACTCAATAATCTACCTTTTTATCCTACCAGGTCTATGACATATATACAGGGTAACAAAAATAACCTCAAATTTGTATCAATATAAAAAAATCAAAGCCAATGTAAAATATTTAAAACTAATAGTTGCTTTTATTGTTTTAAAAGTAAATTCAGTAATCTGCCCATTTATACTATTTCTATATCCTCTCTTTTCTTTTTAGAACTAGACACCTAAGTCTAATCTCCTTTGTTCAGCTTTTTTCCTGACCCTACCAATAGCAACTTATAAGCAACCCCCCTAAATGATAGCAAATATCCATGACCCACTGAATGACCAAAAATTGCCTACCCCACCTCTTGGGAATAAAATTACTCCCTGCTGTCTGTGGGAGACAACATCTTCAGGAGACCCTGAAAAAAATTAAGATAATTGTCAATTTCTCGGAGAGCTAGCTATATCATTTGTTATCCAGTCTCTGTGTAATGGGAAAGTGCAGGACTTTTTTCTAGTCCTGGTTAGAATAGTCTGTGAGGCTGGAGCATCTCAACTAGGCACCTTGAAATTGTCCTGAGGAGTTTGTAGTCCAAAGCCAATCTTAGGGTGGTGTTTTTCAGCTTAGTGGTATTACCACAATTCAGGTGGGATCATCATTGTGGGGCCCCATCATCTTTTTGGAGACCTCAGAGATCACTGTTAGGAAAGTTTATCATTCACTGTAGAAAACTTAAACATCATTAATATCAAAAGAGAAAGTTTAAATTTTAAGATGGTACTATAACTAAAGAAAAGTTTTAAGGAGTCAAAATAAATGTGAGGGGTAAAAGGTTTCTGACAGTAATGCTCCCTAGATTTTGGGTCTATTCCTGCTAATTGATAAAGTCTCAATTTTCCTTTTAAAATCAACTCAGAAACCTTATCTATATAGATCTTTAATTTCTTACTCTGTTTGTGTGGTTAAAAAAATCCATTCTAAGATATTATCTTCTCTCTGCATTAAAATTCCTATAGGCAAATTATAATCAGAATGCAATCAAGCATCCTATAATTTCTTTTCTGTCAGAGCCAATTCTCTCCCAGCTTCAGCTGATGATTTTCTTGGACTATTTAAGTCCTTGTCACCTTGTAAGGTTTGAAATAAATTACGCAGTTCTTGAGTTGTTAATCCAATTGTGGTTTATAGCCAGTTAATGTCTCCCCAACAAATTTTTAAAGTCATTAAGGGTCCACAGTTGATCTCTCCTGATTTGTACTTTTGGGGGCTGGATTTTTTTGTAAACACATTTTATATCCTAAGTAATTAATAAAATCTCCTCTTTGTATTTCTTCAGGAGCAATTTGTAATCCCCAACAAAGCAAAATTTCCTTTATTTCTTCAAACACTTTCTCTAAAGTGTCCACATTTGAATCAGCTAGTAAAATATTATCTAAATAATGGTAAATTATAGATTGAGGAAACTACAAGAATCATTTCCAATAGCTGTCATAGAAAATATTGGCACAGGGTGGGGCTGTTTAACATCCCTTTTGTGGGAGAACATTTTATTGATATCTCTTAACAGGCTGAGAATTATTATAAGTAGGCACTGTGAAGGCAATTTTTTCTCTATCCTTTTCTTATAAAAATAGAGTGAAGAAACAATAACTGTAATAGCCCATCCTTTAGGTTATAGAGAAGACAAGGGAATTCCAGGCTGTAAAGAGCCCATTGGCTGAATTGCCTTATTAATAGCTCTTGGATCTGTTGCTATTCTCCATTTTCCAGATTTATTTTTTCATACTAGTACAAGAGAATTCCAAGGACTGTTTGATTCCTCAATATGTTGAGCATGTTGCTGCTCCTGTACCAGCTATTCTAAGGCCTGTACTTTTCTGATGTCAAAGGCCATTGTTCCACCCAGACAGGTTTGTCAACCATTTTAAAGGTAGGGATGTTGGTCCCTTTGAAATATCAACAGCTGTTGTACCCTGTTTTTGTAAAACCTGCATGACTGGTGATTGTTCTTTATAATACCTTTTAATATTTTTCCCAGAAACATTCTGGGAATGTTGATGGTTTGTTTCTGAGATTGGAGGATATTAATCTGGTTATTCCATTACTGTAACAAATCACATCCTCATAGATTCATTGCTATATAACCATATTATTCTCATTTTCCTCTCTGATCTTCTGGCCCTATACATTGGCCCCATCTTTTGCTTTGTTTCATCTGAGATAATGTTCCAATCCCTAAAAGGTGAACATTTACCTCCTTATGTAGCTAAATTGGTTGCTAAGATTAGGTATAATCATTGTTACCTCTGCCCCTTTGCCTAAAAGACCTTCAATTGCAATGTCATTTAGCTGTGGTCTTTGATTATTCATAGAAGTCTGCCAAAATATTTGCTTTATGGTTTCTCCTGAAATTTTTGTTTTGTTCTTCTAAAGCTGTTCTATCATCCAGAGCAGTATTTTTTTTAAAATAGTCATTAGGTCCTTTAATTGGTCTGAGGATGAGTTCCTCCCATGATGACAGGGAATGAGGGAATCAAATATGACATGGGGGCCTGTGAGAAGCCCCCCCAAGTTATTTCCTGACAGCAAAGTGTTACCCTGTCTGTGCCTTATTGATCTGGATTCAGTCATCCAATGTTGGCCTTTGTCACACCTTCTGCATACTCCAGAAGGGAGGAGCCTTCTGTTTGGATTATTCTTAGAAAAAACATTCTTTTTAGGAATGTTCTAAAATCCCTTTTTAGGTAATCTTGTTTGCCACAATTAAAACACCTGATATGATTTTTCTTCATGCCTATGGAAATTATCTCTCCTATGCAAACATCATCATGGTTATAAGATTCAATATTGACTATATCTCTAGTGTTCTTCTATGGGTGTTGGTCTTGCCTTTAAAGGCCTAATTACCCCTTTTCATTGTGAGTTAGCATTTTCAAAAGCAAAAGATTCAATTAGTATTTGTCTAGTTTCTGAATTTGGTATCATTCTATTTGTAGCTGAAGTCAATCTTTGTAAAAAATCAGTGAAGGTTTCTTTTGGGCCCTGTATAACTTTAGTAATGCCTCCAGTTCTCTTTCTGACTTCTTCAATTCTGTCCCAAGCTTTCAAAGTTGCTGCATGGCATAGAGCCAGGGTGCATTCATCATATAAAGCTTGTCTTTATATGATAATCTCCCTTTCCAAGAAGTTGGTCTTGGGAGATTTCAATGCCTCTAGCCCTACTTTATTGTTCAATGGCCCTTGCCTCATCTTTCCACCAGGTCCTCCACTTTAATTGAGGACCAGGTTCCAATACTGCTGTGAACAAATTTTTCCAGTCTCGTGGGACAATTCTATTACTAGTTGACCATGAATTTCACATATGTTTCACAAAAGGTGAATGCATACCATATGAGACTATCACTTCCTAAAATCTCCTCAAATTGAACATTTCCACAAAATTCCAATGAGCACTCCCATAGCCTCGGGGATCCCTGTCATTTGGTGGTTGTCCATTATGGTGACTAGATAAATGAAGGTTGGTTGTTTGAAAACCTTGGGCTGTTCCTCTCTAATTTTATAATATAATGGTGATGTTGGTTCTCCTTCAAATTCTTTTGTTTGTATCTCTATTATCTGTTTTAATAAGTTTTTCTAAGGTTTTTAACTTTTGAATAGTAAGTTTTTCTAAAGTTTGCATATTATCAATCACCTTTTTGCTCTCTTCAGCAGTAAATATTTCTAGAACTTTTATCTTATCAGTCAAAATTGTATTAATCGCCTTGGTCTTTTTGCTCTCTTCATCAGTAACTATTTCTAAAGCTTTTATCTTATCAAATATCTTGTATTATTATCCTTAGTAATTATTTGTAAGGCTTGCATATTATTAGCCTTCTTGGAGGCCTGTATCTTGGCACTCATATCAACCAACTTTTAAAAAAAATTTATTTTTTTATTAAGTAATTTTTTATTAATTTTACATACCAATCACAGACCCCCCCCTCTTCTGTCCTCCTGCCCCTCCAGCCTTCCTCTCAACCTACTCCCATTCCCTCCTACTGGAAGGTAAGGCTTCCCATGGCAAGTCAGCAGAGCCTGGTACATTCAGCAGAGGCAGGTCCAAGCCCCTCCCTCTGCCTAAAGGCTGTTCAAGGCATCTCAACATAGGTAGTGGGCTCAAAAAAGCCAGCTCATGCAACAGGGATGGATCCTGATCCTACTGCCAGAAGGCCCCTTAAGCAGATCAAGCTACCAACTGTCTCACTTATACAGAGGGCCTAGTCTAATCCCATGGAAGATCCACAGGTATTGGTCTAAATTTCATGAGTTCCCACTAGTTTGGTTTGTTTGTCTCTGTAGGTTTCCCCATCATGATCTTGATGTCTCTTTCTCATAGAATCCCTCTTTTCTTTCTCTCTGACTGGACTCCTTCAACCAACCTTTTTTTAGGGCTAAAACAAGACTTATCAAAAAAAATAGTGTTTATAATTGACATTATATAATTCTCATCCCTCCATTTAACTGTTCCATTTTTAAAGCATCCAGTGTGTAATCATACAGAGACCTAACTCTCTCCATTGTGATATTGATTCCCATTTTTTTAATGGGGGAAAGAACTCTTTTTTTATTCCCCCTTTAAGCATTCCCAATTGTCTCACCAAATCTGCTGACAATGACAGTGAAATGTGTGGCATAGCATATCTGGGCAGAGAACATCAGTGGTGTGCAGCATAGCTGAGGACAGCTGCCACTGATCATGTGTCAGCAGCCTGAGGATGGGGTCCAGGGAAAGCTCACAACCCTCAGGGGAAAAGAAGCCGAAGAGCCAGCCATCTGCATGGGGGAATGTGCAAAAGCAGCTAACTTTGATGGCATTTGGAGCCCAAATGCCTGTGGCCTTTGCTGTTGAGAGGTTGAAACAAAATAAAAAACCCAGACTTTTCTCAGAGGGCTTGGGGGAAAAAAGGAAAACCCAGCCAGTGGGGTAGTGACTCCACCATGCAGCTGTGGCCTGTGCCAATGACTGCAAAGCCACAGGCAAGTGGCTTTTTCATGAATTCATGCCCCAAAAGTTGAACACCAGGTGAATTGTGAACCTACTTAGTCTTATCAATAAAAACCAATATTTGGATATCAGAGTAATAACCTGAAAGATCAGAGAAGCATAGGAGCAGCTACCGGTGACTTCTTATCTCTCTTGATCCTCCAAATGAAATGGCTGAGATCCTGTCTCTGCCCCTACCTTATCACTTCTTCTCTTGACTACCAAGTGCTGGGATTAAAGGTGTGAGTTTTCCAAGTGCTGGGATTAAAGGCATGAGCATCTCAAGTGCTAGGATTAAAGGCAGGAGTCACCACAACCCACCTCCTATGGTTAAATAGTTGCTAACTCCACCCTCTGATCTCCGGGAAAGCACAAACAAAATATCACACAAAAAATAATCAAAGAAATCATGGGCCAGCACTCACACTGTGAACACTCTAGTACTCTTGCTTTGCCAATAACAGAAAATGGTGTTTGTGGGGCTATTCTTCCAAACTTGGAGAGATTTGCTTGAAATACCCTGATGTTTCAACATTGGAGATATTAGTTTTAGCCAATAAAAAGTATTTCATTCTATTATGGTAAAAGAAATGATGCCTATTATGATCAGTTAGAAACTATTTTTTGTTTTCTGTGATTAATGATTAGATGTAACTCTGTAGCACAAAGAATAGTAATGCACATCTTCTAAAACCAAAAGCAAGATAACAAATTTTAAAAGAAAAGTTGTCTGATTTCTATTAAACATGTAAAGCAAAGTGTTTTTCTCTAATTACTTTACAAGCCATGAGTGCTTTTGGCAAAATAAAATATTCCCATTTTCTATGTGTTTGTGTGTGTGAGAGAACAAATGTCTCCCATGTGTATATAAGTGACACCCCAAAGAAGAGTGTACCAGATTCCCTGGATCTCCCAACTTGGGCATTAGGATGCAATCACAGGTCATCCCCAAGAAGAATATGTGCTGAAACACATATTTCTTGTGTATCCCAAAGTAATTTTTATCTAATATACTACATCTTTCATATATTATCAAAAAATAAAAGAACTAAATAAATGGTGAGATATTTAATGATCCTTGTGAGCAAGATGAATCAATAGAATGTCAGGCATGTTCACTTTGAAGCATAAATACAACACACTCAAGGAAAATTCCCAATGATTTATAAAAGAAAAGCTCATTATAAAGCTATATGGAAAGCAGAAAAACTTAAAATGCTAAGTATGATTGTGAAGAAATAATACACACCATGACACAATTTGACCTCTACACAAAGCACAAAACTGGAGCAATGAAGAAAGGGTGATATATTTGTGAAAAATAAACTGATGGGGAGAAAAAGTCAAGAAAAAAGAGCACAAAACCATAGTAAGGTTTTAAACCAAAGACCAAAGGAAGCTAAGCCAGGATAAATGTGTTCTTGACAGGTGTTATCCTGTCACGCCCACAACAGTGTCGCCCGCGTGACAAATGCCTTGAATGAGGTGGTTACGTGGGAAAGGGGGCTCGCAGCCCTCAGGTCTATGCCCCCAGCGACCCCTTATCAATCTGCCCGAATCATGGTGCCAGGCTACACGGAACCATGCAAAATCTGCTTGCAGAGGCTGGTTGACACTCTGCCTTTTTCTCTTTGCAGCTGTGACTATTGCTGTTTCCTTGTGTATTGATTTCAGGAAGTTAGCGCTCAATGTTCCTGATGTGCCCCATAAAGAGAATAATGATTCCTCAGAAGTGACCTTAATACCCCCACCTATGATTCAAGCTTTTAGGCATATAGTTAAAGAGGGTCCTAGAAGTTTGGGGGAATTTATGAATGATTTAGAGCAAAAAAGAACTTATGACTCAGAGGGACAAAGATTCTAGTGAAGAGAGAATGAAAGTAAAAGTCCAGGAACTCATAAGCAATCCACATGCACAGCCAACAGCAGCTGCAAGGAAGCAGTTACAGAAATTAGCCATTCCTACAAGAATTATCCAGGGACAAATAGAGTTTCTCATCAAGGGTCGGTGGTGGCAACCCCCTAACTTTAATCCTAGATATAATAATTATTTGGAGCCATTGCCCTTTACGGGAGCTTATGATAAACATGGGAACTGATGGGTGAATCATAATAGTATGAAAACAGAATGGCATAAGTTACAGTTCATGGAAAGATTAGCTAGGTCCCAACCCCCCTGGTGCCTTCTCACCTGCAGGCAAAGGTTAAATATTTTCACACAAATGAAACCATGGTTAGAACGATGGTGGAAAGGGTTTAATTTTGATACAAAACAAAGGTCTAATAATTATGTAGAAGGAAAACTTCAGCTAGGGCCATAATGTTCTATGTCTGGATGAGGAACCACAAAAGAGGAAATAGAGTATGTACTCATGAGATCTGAGAGAATTGTGTGACTACATTGTTGATTCTATGTCTAACACCCTACTGGCTGATTGCCATGCTTCCTCAAATGACTGCATAAAATTCACTGCTTGGACTGAGTAAAATTACAGCAGTTTCACAGCATACTCTGGTGTCTGTGTCTGTCTGTCACTCGCTGAATCCCACTTATCCTGAGTACCTTCACCCCGTTCTCCCTCAGTCTGGTGGCCCTACTGAGACCCAGTCCACGGCATTATCCAATTTCCTATAATTCTATATGCATAGAGATTAAGTACACAAAGACTTCTCAACTCCTATAAAATTGACTAAAACTGAACCCTAAACTGTTAGGATACTGACCCTCCAGCTGGTGAGTTTTCTGCCAGATAGGCCTACTCTCTAGAGCTTTTTCTGGACATAGAGTTGATCAGAGAAGCCTGCTGTGCCTCTGCAGCAACTATTTTCTCTTTGGTTTAAACAAATGCAGACACACTGATGCTTGTAAGAAATATTAAATATGAATCTTTTTATTAAATAGTTTCAAAATTGAAATTAAAATATGGAATTCAAATCTTAATATTTCCTCCATCCAGTAAAATATTGTTTATTCCCAGTCCCAAGCCCAAATTCTAGAAATTTGATGGCCTGGAGCAGTAACTCTTCTTTCCTGGGAGCAGTGTGCCTTCCTCTTTCCTTTCCTATGAACCAATTGTTCCTATATTCACATAATGAATAAGATTGTGAGGTCTGACCCCAGATATTTGGAAAAAGACACAGACACCACTTTCCTTAGAATAAAAGCAAGTGCAGTTCCTGTCTAGGTGAGTTCCCCTTTTACCAGCACACCCTATTGAGCAAGAGAAATGTTTGCCTTGTCCAGATACTTATTTGTAGCAATTCACAGGTTAGTCTGAGAACATAGCTCACCTGAGGAACCACCTCACAGTGTCTCACAGGATAAATGCTTCTCAACAGCTTCTGTCATGGCCCTGTGCCTCTGGAACTCTGCAGTTGATCAAAAGAACTCCAGGGATGGAAGTCTCTGGACACCACAGTGACAGTAGTACAAGGAAATTAACAGGGAAAACGTGATCAATCTGTATACAGACCAAAGGTAAGAAATACTATGTTGAAGAGAATAGTGGTCAGGTTATTCTGGGGGTTGAAACATGTATTTGATATGAAACTTGTATATAAGAAATCTCCATAAATGGACACTAAGCACAATGTAAACCAAGATGAGAAGACAACTTAGGTAGAAAGCACTCTAAAGAGAGAGAAAGAAACTGAAGAAAAAATATTTCCCTTAAGCAGAGGGGACCCAAGTCCTCTGAGTGAGCTACAGGCTTCCTGAATATAACCTGCCTTACCCTGACAAAGGAGATTGAACTATGGGAGGCCTCAAACTTGGGTTTAAGTCCCTATCTTTCCTCTGCAAGCATGGCATTATCAATTGTATCCCTCCCAAACCACTTCACTGAGAGAATCTGGGAAACTTTGGATCAGGTCTGGTGGAATGAGCAAAGCTAGTCTTGGTGTGGTTAAGTCTAACTGTCTTAGATGATGCCATGAGGCAATGCTTTTCTGAGTAAAAGTGTCACAAAAAAGCTACCAAGATTTTAATTAGGATGAACTCTTTCAAAAAGTTTGTTTACAAAAATTTTAAATTCCAGCCCATATGAAGGGTGACATATCCATCTGATCTCATGTGACAGCATACTTAATTGAGATAAATTGGGCCAAGAAACATATGTTTGGGGACTGAGGAGTTAAAACCCCTGGATGACAATGCTTGGCTTCCACAGTTACAATTACTATGTAAGACACATGGACTCAACTGTCTCTGATCAAGACTATAGGATCCTTTCCTATATTTCTTTGCTATTTAGGGCCTACCTGCCTAGGCCATTGGCATCATCTCCCCCTATATCCGTGCTAAACTAATTAAAGTGCCTTTTTGAAAGAAAATGGTGTAACAGTACACATTTAACCCATGAGATGTGTGTATCTTACAGAGATTTGTGCCTGATGGAGAATGGGCTCAACTTCTCATGGGACTGAGCTAACCTTGAGCAGAAGGGAATCACATGATTTGCTACCATCTTGGTTGGTGACCTCATCAAAATGGAAGCAGCCATGTCAGTCACAACTTGGCCATCTTCTTTGCTAATGGCTTCATAAAATGTAAATGACATGTGACTTCTTGATTTCTATGGCATAAGACAAAATGGAGGTATACATAAACTTCCTGCTGTCACACAGCCCTCAGGGGATTACCCCAGTTATACTAAAGAAGTGATACCATATTTCCATGGTGTATGTTAGTTTTGATGTTTTACTGACAATTACTATACACATATATTGACTTTCAGAAGGGATTTAAGAATTTTCTCAGCAATGTGCTTCCAAAACTAGCAAGGTATCAAAAGAACCTGACACTTTTAAATAGTTAGGCTTGGAAAGCCTAACATATACATGAATAAAACCTTTTTAACAATCTGGAATACCAAATATATTTGTATTTTTACCATTTGCATATCTGGTGCCCAAGAAGGCCAGATGAGGCATCAGATCTCCTGGACCTAGAATTATAGGTATTTCTAAGCTATCTGATGTAGGTGCTAGGAACCAAAATTGGGTGCCCAACAGGAACAGTACTACTGAGCAAACACTCCAGTTTCCAAATATGTCATTATAATGCAGAAAATGAAAATGCTCCATTACTCTTCTGTCTCCTATCACTTGAACGTGATGAAAGTCCCTGCTAGATGGTTGTCAAAGGATTCAATGGCTTTCTCTACCTCTGTGAATGGACTCTCCACACTGCTTATTTTCATTGTTAACACAGTTTTCTTAATGTGAGTAAAGATTACAAAAGGTTTTGTTGAAACCAGTCAGAGTCCAGTCAGATTATATTAGGAAAATTTCCATAGTTTTAGATATGCTTTTTCTCTTTGGAATTTTTTTAAGACAGTCATGGCTGTCCTGGAACTCATTAGGTGGACCAAGCTGACTTCAAACTCAGAGAGATTGGCCTGCCACTGTCTCCCAAGTGTTAGGGTTATAGACCTGCACCTCTAAGTCTAGCTGAGAAATATTTTTAAAGGACATATACTTGAATCAGAGAAGTAAAGAATAAAATAAGAGTTTAGAAGGAACCAGGGATGTTTTGGTGAACAATAATATTTCTTGAAATTGGATAATAATTTAAACTGGCAAATCATTTCATATGCTCCCAACAGTTGGGTTGTTTTCTGTGCTTTGTTAATTTCATCCATTTAAAAATGTTTGCACTGTGTTTGTGTGTTTTTACTTGTGCCATGTTGTGTACATGACAATGAGAGGACAAATTGAAGGTGTCTATTATCTACTTCTCTTATGTGCATTGTAGAGATGAAACCCATAGTATTGTTTGTCTGCAAGTGACCTCAATGACATTTATTTGGGTTTAAAAATTATTCATGTATGTGTGAGTGTGTGTGTGCTACAGTCCAAGTATAGAAATAAGGTAAAAATTTCTAGGAGTAATATGGGTTTCTTACAGACTGAAATCAGGTCATCAGGCTTAGTTAGCAGCAACCAACTTTACCAATGGAGACAACTCTGGCATTCATTTGTGGTTCTGAGAAAGTGTTATGGAAAGTGTTTAGTTCTCAAAATAACCTAACACATTCCAAAAAAAAGTGATAGCAGTTATATCATTTTCAAATAGGATTTATTATTCAAATTGTTCTGTTTTCACTATCCTTGGATGAAGATATTTTTACAATCTGAAAAGAAGGCAATATTTTAGTGATAAAATGTTTCAAATAATCTTTTTGAGACTCTTGAGAATTAGTGATAGGTCTCAGTGGGAAATGTCTATAGTGTGTGATACTGGCAATCTCATATTGATCACAATATGGAGGAAAAAAGAAGACCCCACAAAGTTGCCTTCCAGTCTCCATATATGTATCATGGCCCAAAAAAGTATAATCATGTTACACACACACACACACACACACACACACACACACACACACACACACA